>SJYQ01003227.1:503034-555440 GCA_006410935.1 Redunca redunca
TTCATAGAACCGTTCAACTTCAGCTTCTTCAGCGTTACTGGTTAGGGCATAGACTTGGATTACTGTGATATTGAATGGTTTGCCTTGGAGACAAACAGAGATCATTCTGTCGTGTTTGAGACTGCATCCAAGTACTGCATTTCGGACTCTTCTGTTGACCATGATGCCTACTCCATTTCTTCTGAGGGATTCCTGCCCACAGTAGTAGATGTAATGGTTATCTGAGTTAAATTCACCCATTCCAGTCCATTTTAGTTCACTGATTCCTAGAATGTCAACGTTCACTCTTGCCATCTCCTCTTTGACCACTTCCAATTTGCCTTGATTCATGGACCTGACATTCCAGGTTCCTATGCAATATTGCTCTTTACAGCATCGGACCTTGCTTCTATCACCAGCCACATCCACAGCTGGGTATTGTTTTTGCTTTGACTCCAACCCTTCATTCTTTCTGGAGTTATTTCTCCACTGATCTCCAGTAGCATATTGGGCACTTACTGACCTGGGGAGTACCTCTTTCAGTATCCTATCATTTTGCCTTTTCATACTGTTCATGGGGTTCTCAAGGCAAGAATACTAAAGTGGTTTGCCATTCCCTTCTCCAGCGGGCTACATTCTGTCAGACCTCTCCACCATGACCTGCCTGTCTTGGGTTGCCCTGCGGGCATGGCTTAGTTTCATTGAGTTAGACAAGGCTGTGGTCCTAGCGTGATTAGATTGACTAGATTTCTCTGAGTATCATTTCAGTGTGTCTGCCCTCTGATTCCCTCTTGCAACACCTACCATCTTACTTGGGTTTCTCTTACCTTGGGTGTGGGTTATCTCTTCACGGCTGCTCCAGCAAAGCACAGCCGCTGCTCCTTACCTTGGATGAGGGGTGTCTCCTCCCACTGCCCTTTCTAACCTTCAACGTGGGATGACTCTTCCTAAACTGAGTACCAGATAATCAAAATTTCAGGGATGGAATAATTCAGTCTCTAGACTTTACCAGTATACTATTTGAGCCTTTACAGCATGTAGAATTCATTCTGGTAACTGGTTCACAACAGACTATGATGTGCAGACGGGATGAAAATTATCAGGTGAAGTAAGTAAAGATATGAGTGAGTAGTCACTCAGTCATGTCCGACTCTTTGCGATCTCATAAACTGTAGCTAACCAGGCTTCTCTGCCCATGGAATTCTCCAGGCAAGAATACTGGAGTGGGTTGCTATTCCCTTCTCCAGGGGATCTTCCCAGCCCAGAGATAGAACCTGGGTCTCTTGCCTTGTGGACAGATTCTTTACCATCTGAGCCAGCAGGGAAACCTAAAGTAGAGAAGTGAGGGAGCAAGACTTAAGTTTAACTGTGGTAGGATTTAAAATTATTGTCATGAACAGACTTAATTATTCACCATTCAGTTTGCTTCCGGAAAAGATTCTGCACAGGTGTATTTACTTATATGATCTCCAGTATGGTAACTCTTAACTGTACACCTCAGAGTTTGGAAAACACTGAAAGAGCCAGGTTCAGTTCTGGGTGATGGCACAAGGAGAAGTTGGCAGATTATTATGCCTCTTGATTTCAGGGAGCTTAGCTTTATTCTTTCAATGAGGTACATATTTGAGGATGATCCAGTACCAGATGGTGATGTTGGCTGGGAGAGGTTTTCTCACCTACATTTGGCAGCTCTACTCGGAAGTGGTGCTTTCAATGCTTGAGACTTCCAGTCTACGCTATTTCACATGATCATTGGGAAGTGTTAGGTGGTAGAGATGCAATGACACATCTCATCAAGGGTCCTGTAACTATGATCATCTGACATCTGTGCTGAAACCGGAACTGGATGCAACCTTCAAGTGGTTATGGATTCAAGTGGTATGTTGCTTTTTCAAAAGCCACTACTGAAATTCATTATATTAACCAGGCTTGTAATTTCTAGGGGCATTTTTGACTTGAAGAAATAGATGATAAGTCAATGGGCTGCTCATTTTAAAGATGACCTTCTCCTAAATGGCCTTCCTCTTTCCCAGAAGTTGGACAATGACTTTAGCTGATGACATATTTGTCATTGAATAACACTGGTCATATCTACCCTGATTTGAAAACCTATAATGTGCCATGGTACTTTGTGTAAAAACTCCGCAACAGCCCCCCAAGGCATCCACATTCTGTGGTTGAGGGACCGGGGCTTTGAGAGGTGAAGAAACTTGCTGAAAACTGTAAGACACCTAAGTGACACAGCCAGGTTCCCACCAGCTGTCTGGCTGCCCAGCAGGGGTTCTATCCATCTTGCCACCAACCCCTGCAGTACGTACAAGAATAGAATGAACATTCATTTCTATAAACTGCAACAAGCAGCTGTTCATAAAAGTTTTTCCATAGTTTAGTATTTGATCTGAGAAAGAAAAAACAACCATCTTCAGCCTTCGAGGAGCTTATTATTTCCACAGTCTTTCATCATGTTACAGAATAACACTCTGATTCTTTATATCCCTTTCTCAGTGCCCTTAATTTTAAAAAATGTTGCATGATCTCTTTATCGGATATTTTAATGAAATCAGAAAATAATAAGTAACCCAGTCTGAAGGTGTTCATCTTAAATGTGGCCTGGCTCCAGAAATTCACTTTCACCCCATTCCTCATCCCCCTTTCCAATGTCCTAAAACACAAACCCATTGTGTGTCCCCTCTGTTTCCCCGAGGAAATATTTCATTCATATAATGTCTCCTTTGTAATCAACGCTGAGAAATGTCACTTTGATTAAACACAATTCTGAATGACTAAGACCACAGTACAATAAATTCTCCAGAGCTATCTTTCAGAACAACTGATTGCTCTCTAGTCTTAATCCTCCAGAGTCTTATTTAATCAAAATGATGTTGCTAATTAAGGATTAAAACCTCCGAATAGAATAAAAAAGAAAGATTTTTCTTTCTCCTTTGGGCAGGTCAAGGAGGCAGATTTGCTGTAAGGAAGTAAAGAGTTCCTTCCACCTTTGGTAAAATAGCATTATTCTCTTTCGTCTGGACTTAATCCAAAATAGGCCTGAATGCTTTGTAATATTAATATAATATGGCAGCAGGGTGGGGAGAAGAAAAGGAAGGAAGGAAGAAAGACAGAAAGAAAAAAAAAAACTGTCTCAGATAGCTACATGTAATAATACCTAAATAATATTTATTATAATTTTTTATTTAACGCTTTAAATATGAGTTCTCTTTAGACATTTTGTCTGATGCTATTTCTGCTTTGTTTTTATCTATTGCTAACACTGGTGGAAAAGGCAATATTTTAGAAAAATGTTGCTAACTCATTTCACAGAGAAGAGGAAGAAAGACAACGTATCTCAGATATATCTGATATCCACCAATGAATGACAATAACAACAAAGTTCCCTACTAAGTGTTGAACTACATTTTCTTAAGATCAAAATTTCTATTTTTTCTTGAATTTGCATTTGATAATTAAAATTGGTTCTTTAGAAACACATAACACTGTAAAAGAACTCACTGGGAGAAAGACCCATAGAAATGTGGTTTGATTTCTATGGACTAGAAATTCTGTCAGGTGATGGGAGTGGAGTGAATGTGAAATAGAGATGTTGGTTGATGCTTTAATGGATGTTTAAGAAGTAAAATTCTTCTTCCATCCTTCTCATCTTCTTGCTGAATTTATAATCCCTGCTGAATTAATAATCCCTGCTGAATTAGTCTATTACAATGTAGACATAACTAAGAAAAACAACTTATTGATTACTGCTATGTGCCATGTTCTCTACCAGCAATATACATATTACCTCTAAGAAAATCCAAGAAGAGGTATTATGGTAACCCTTCAGAAATGGTTAAACTCATAAAGAATAAATGACATTATTAAGATCAGGCAATTGTGTAGAGCTGAGATTTCCACCAAGGCCTGTTTGGCTCCAAAACCATCTTCTATTCAATACGACACACCATCTCACACTTGTTTACGTGCAGGACAAATTCATCAGTGTGTTTCAAGAAGGTGCCGGTAAGCTGTATTGGTCTATACCTGACTCATAGGCTCCTGGGACTATTGGCTTAATCACTGTCACAGGTATTATCTCGCTGTCACCCAGCCTAATCAATGGCAAAGGCTGAATGACTGCCATCAAAATGGACCCAGAGACCAAACAATGAGAAATGCACAAAGGGAAAAGGATGTTATAAGCCTGTTTTCTCTCCTAGCTAGCTCTGCTGCTGCTGCTGCTGCTAAGTCACTTCAGTCGTGTCCGACTCTGTGCGACCCCATAGACGGCAGCCCACCAGGCTCCCCATCCCCAGGATTCTCCAGGCAAGAACACTGGAGTGGGTTGCCATTTCCTCCTCCAGTGCATGAAAGTGAAAAGTGAAAGTGAAGCTAGCTCTACTTACCAGTTAAAAAGGGACGTTCGTTTCTGGGATCCACACTCCTGAAGTCTGTAAGCAAGCATCCAATGGACAGACTATAGCTCTGATTCCTCCTGTGCCGAGGCAGACGGCCAACAGTGCTATGTGAAACAGCCTTGTCTGCTCTCTTTTGGGTACGTTGTTAATCAGATGGTGAGTGCCTATGTAGAAATCCTCCAAGGGAAAGGCAGCCAGAGATAATAAAGCAGTGCCTGTAGATGGAGAAAAAGAGAAATAAATATGCATAGACCACTGACTCACCAAAGCACACCAGAAATCAAGTTTTTCTTCTGAATGTAGCCTCGTCTTGTGATAGACTTATTAAAATATTAATCATGGCAATTCTGGAGGCAATATAATTTTCCTAAAAGTAAATATTTCCCTCAATATGTGTTTTTAATGAATCCAGAGTCCTAGTTTATTTTTCCCTTGAACTCAAACCACCTCTCAGAATGTATAAACAAATCATGTCCATTTTGGAGGAACTTTTTATTTTCTATTGGAGTATAACTGATTAACAATGTTCTGATAGTTTTATGTGAATAGCAAAGGGACTCAGCCATACATACACACACACTGCTATGTTTAAAACAGATAATCAACAAGGACTTATTGTACAGCACATGGAACTCTGCTCAGTGTTACGTGGCAGCCCACATGGGAGAAGTGTTTGTGGGAGAACAAATCAAGTCCATTTTAACAAAATTAAAACAATTCAGAAACACCTGATGTGAGATACTAAAGATGTCTGCACTCCCACCCCTCAGAGAAAACCATCTTTCACAATGGTTATTTGTTCTTAATCAATAGAGACAGAAAATGCTATGATCTTGGGCAACTCAGAAGCCTGTTAAAGAAAACTTTTGGGTTTTTTTTTTAGCATGAATTGCTTATATTTTTCTTTTTAAAATTTTTTGTTGGAGTATAGTTACTTTACAATATTGTGTTAGTTTCCACTGTTTAGCAAAGTGAATCAGCTCTATGTCTACATATACATATACATATATCCCCTGTTTTTTGTATTTCCAGATGTCCATCAACAGAGGAACAGATAAAGAACATGTGGTACATAATACACAATGGAGTATTACTCAGCCATAAAAAGGAATGAAATTGAGTCATTTGTAGAGGCACGTATGAACCTAGAGACTATCATACAGGGTGAAGTAAGTCAGAAAGAGAAACAAATACCTTATATCAACACATATATGTGGAATCTAGAAAACTGATATAGATGATCTTATCTGCAAAGGTGATTGGCTTTTATGTATATGTACACTACTATGTAGTCTGACCAAGTAAAAAGGTGTAAATCATGCTTAAATGCCTCCTCATCAGAAAATAGTCCCTGATACAGAAGAGCAGCCTTGTCACTATCTGTCCTGTCCACTTCCCCAGCTTTATTTTTCATCATTGTGCATTACCACCCAACAAAATAGCTATTTCTTGTTTTCTCGTGTCCCATTTGAGAAAGTTAGCTTCATAAGAAAAGACACTGCCTTCTTCTCTGTTACATTCCAGAACCTGGAACAATGCCTAGTAGTCAACAAGAAACATTTGTGGAATGGTGAATGAATATTTGCCATGCAGTGACTTGGTTTATGTTTCACAGAACTGAAGCAGGTTACAAGTTTGAATCACACTCTGATTGATTCAGTGAATGGTACTTGGCCATCTGATATAAATGTACACAGGCTGAGTATCTGCTACCCATCACTTCCTCATCATCTTCCCTGTCACCCAAAACTGCATTTCTGCTACACTGTTTGGTTTTGATGAACTACCTTCCTAAGAAGCAACAGTTAGAACTGGACATGGAACAACAGACTGGTTCCAAAGAGGAAAAGGAGAACCTCAAGGCTGTATATTGTCACCCTGCTTATTTAACTTCTATGCAGAGTACATCATGAGAAATGCTGGACTGGAAGAAACACAAGCTGGAATCAAGATTGCCAGGAGAAATATCAATAACCTCAGATATGCAGATGACACCACCCTTATGGCAGAAAGTGAAGAGGAGCTAAAAAGCCTCTTGATGAAGGTAAAAGAAGAGAGCAAAAAAGTTGGCTTAAAGCTCACCATTCAGAAAAGTAAGATCAGGGCATCTGGTCCCATCACTTCATGGGAAATAGATGGGGAAACGGTAGAAACAGTGTCAGACTTTATTTTTTGGGGCTCCAAAATCCCTGCAGATGGTGACTGCAGCCCTGAAATTAAAAGACGCTTACTCCTTGGAAGAAAAGTTATGACCAACCTAGATAGTATATTCAAAAGCAGAGACATTACCTTGCCGACTAAGGTCCGTCTAGTCAAGGCTATGGTTTTTCCTGTGGTCATGTATGGATGTGAGAGTTGGACTGTGAAAAAGGCTGAGCACCGAAGAATTGATGCGTTTGAACTGTGGTGTTGGAGAAGACTCTTGAGAGTCCCTTGGACTGCAAGGAGATCCAACCAGTCCATTCTGAAGGAGATCAACCCTGGGATTTCTTTGGAAGGAATGATGCTGAAGCTGAAACTCCAGTACTTTGGCCACCTCATGCGAAGAGTTGATTCATTGGAAAAGACTCTGATGCTGGGAGGGATTGGGGGCAGGAGGAGAAGGGGACGACCCAGGATGAGATGGCTCGATGGCATCATGGACATGACAGACGTGAGTCTGAGTGAACTCCGGGAGTTGGTGATGGACAGGGAGGCCTGGCGTGCTGCGATTCATGGGGTCGCAAAGAGTCGGACATGACTGAGCGACTGAACTGAACTGACTGAACTGAACTGACCTTCCTAAGATCCTTAACTCAGAACTTGGAGTTAATCTCTGTCTTTCCATCATATTTGTGCCCTTATTTAGTTGATGAATTTTTTTTGTGGATTTATGTTCTTTCCTGGATTGATACTTCTCCATCACCTAGACCAGCATCCAGAGATTTTCTGTTCTCTCTCTAACCTCTCACTGTGATTGTTTACTGGAAGATTTCCCAAATGTATTCATCTCATCTTCAGTAACTCCTTTGTGTCCAGAAGACCACGTTGAACTTCACAGTCTAAATTTCTAGACTTTTCATCAACTTGGTCTCTATACCTTATCAAACAAATTTGATATTTTACCAACATTGCTTGCAATCACTTCACTCCCCAAATTTTAAAGATATATTTCTTTTTTATTATGTAAAGTAGCACAGGATAGTGTTAAATTCACTCATTTTTTTTTAAGCAGGTAACCATAGCTCATAACATGGAAATCATGTATTCAAATGCAATCTTAATTACTATATGACTAATTAAAGGATCATTTTTCATGAAAATGTTTCTCAATTATTCTACATGAACTTCAAAACACCTTTTTAGCACATTTCATTTTAATTGTGAAGCAAATAAACATCACATTTCACATAGAATTTGTCACAAATTTGGGCTTGTGATAGGAAGGGGGAAAAGGAGGGCATTCTACAGAAGACAGACATTTGAAGAGATAATTAATATAAAATGTAATCAGTGCAATGATAAAGGAATCAAAGCAACTTCTAACACACAGAGACACACATACATACATACACACTTACTAGTATCCCTCAAATTATACAGAGAATAAAATAAATTGAAACAACATTCTAGGATCATTCATTACACTTTATGCTAAAAACAAGGTGGAATAACAAAAATCAAACATTTTAATAAAAATTCACTAAAATAAGCTGTAAAAGAATCCAGTCAGAAGCGGACACTCACCTAGAAAATGCAGAAATAAGCAAATATGGACTGGTTTGTTTCTTCCTAGGCAGACATCAGCAAGCCAACCTGCAAACACCTGGGTAAGGATTGACACTCCAATAAAACACAAGTTCAAAATGGTGGCCTGGTAAGTGCGATAACCAAGCTTGACAGTACAGAAGGGAATCACATTGCAGACGACTTCGAAGAAAGAGAACCTCTCACACAGCTCTACTAGAAACAAACAGATTCCAACCTGAATTTTTTTCACTGGGTATGAGGAAAACAAATAACCAATATGTCTTATGGTTTTCTCCTTCTCGATGCTCTCATCAGTGTTTTGAAAGGCTGTAACAGACATGACTACCCTCCTCGAGTATTACTTAAGTCAGTGGTTTGAACTTGGTGATTTTTGCCCCCTCCCTCTAATGAAGAAATAAATAAGATCTTTGTTTTGAATTTCACAACTCCATGCTAAAGGGTCATAAGGCTTTTTTTGCACGTTAATGTTCATTTTGATGACCCAAGAGAACATGAGAAGAAACATGAGTATTTAAACCATGGTAGCTCAGTGTGGCCAAATCTGATTTGTTTGTCTAATTACTTAGAGGCTAAATTAGGCTTTTCCTCCAAAATTTATATTGAATCGCATGAATCCAGTTTCATACATGTGGAAACTCATCTGCCTCACACTGATAAAGGTTTAAATATGGAGGCAGAAGAAGCAGTTTTTCAGGAGAATTTGAGCATTAGATCAAGAAATAATTTGAGCCTAATAATTTCTGATACTTTAATTAAAACAAGCCAGAACAGTACCTAGAGATAAAGCGTGAAAGGAAATCTGTTTGGAGGGGGTAGGATACCTTATCATTATTACATTTCTTGTTATTTTTGGTTGGAATTCTGATAAGAAAGCTAATTAGGTAACAAAAGTGCTAGTACATTTAGGTAACAAGCAGAGTTTGCAAGAAAGTAATTTAAGTGCACTAATGAAAGGAGAAAATTTTAAACAAAAACCCTGTTCCTTTAAGTTGACCCCATGCTTGTAGAACAGCCTCTCAGAGGAAATCAGAATGAAAAGGTGCTATTTGATTCATTATTAGTCAGCAAGAGGGGTACAGCAGCTACCCTACACATGCTTTGGGGAATATCGACTCTGATATCACCCTGACCCTCCAGCTGGGTGAATAGATGTTAACATTCTATTTTGGAAAGCAGAAGAGCACAAATTAAGCTAAAAAAGTGGCAGTAAAAAGAGAACATTTTAACAGTTAGGAGTTTAACAGAAGGACATAGGAAGACAAGGGAGTAGAATTATTGGGTCAAAGTCATAATAATTCAAAACATAAGGGGTGAGTATAGGAATGGTATTTTCATATTGGAGTCGAAAGCAGAAGACTGATAAAGACTTTTGACTGTGATTCTTTGACCTGAGAGATTGGGTGCAAAACACTTTGTGTTGACCTCCTCTAAGGGTCTCATTGGGATGGTGGCTATCTTCACCAGCTCAGCACTGTTTCTCCCCCTTTGGTTAACAATGCCCTGTTTTTCCTTTGTGTGGAGTGATCATGCAATTTCTTATCCAAACTTACACATATTTGTGAGTGAAAGTGATGCTATTTATAGTTATTTTTGAAAAACAGGTATAAACTGGGATTGTGTAGGGCAAACCCCAATGTGTGGTCCTCCTACCTTTGAGGAATGACTTCCTTCTATTCCAAGACATCCTGGTGGGGCTTTCTTCTGGCCAAGGGAGATCAGCGCAGGTCTAAGATGGTTGTTTCACTGTTTCTCCACAAGGAATTTTAGTCTTAAGTGGGCTGATAAGATTAGACCTGGTGGAAGCCGAGACTGATGGTACTACCCAATAGGGATTGTCCATGTGCCCCTGATGGAGCGCTTAGGCCTGTTCTGGTTCATATTCTTCAGGGGGACATGGTTAGTTTTTCCTCCTGTAAAGGATTCAATTTCTTTTCTTAAGAAAAATCTTTATTGAATTTGATACGATACTGCTTCTGTTTTATGCCTTGGTTCTTTGGCATGCCATGTGGGGTCTTAGCTCCCTGACCAGGACTCGAATCCACACCCTCTGCATTGAAGGCAAAGTCTTAACGACTGGACCCCCAGGGAAGTCCCAGGACTCAATTTACAATCAATTTTGGTTTCAATTAGCCCCCTTTGATTTCTGTAGCTTACAAAGAACCCTTAGTGATAGTTTTTTTTTTTTTTTCCCCCATCCCAAATGGAAGGGAAAGTGGTCCCCAGCCACTGGTTGATATATTAATATTTAGCCAGTACCTGACAAAGAATTGCAGTGTGATCTCACAAGCAGGGTAGCACCACCTCTTACCAGGGCCTGCTGATGACTGCTTGAATTCTTTGGCTCCTCTGTGCATTCTTGCCCAAGGACATGACTCAGGTGGTGGGAATCTGTCATCAGGGGATGGTTACCAGGGAGTGTGCAGTGTGCACTCTGTCCCTAAGTCGTGTCTGACTCTTGGTGACCCCGTGGATGGTAGCCCGCCAGACTCCTCAGTCCATGGGATTCTCCAGGTAAGAACGCTGCAGCAGGTTGCCATTCCTTCTCCAGAGGATCCTCCTAACCCAGGGATTGAATCCTTGTCTCCTGCATTGGCAGGTGGATTGTTTACCACTGAACCACCTGGGCTTCCCAAAGCAACAGTATTTGCTAAGTAGAGTTGAAACAATAGGAAAGCATTTCTCAATACTGAGCTCAGAATGAACTTAAAGGACAAGTCCCAACTCCACTTGAGAATAACACTTGGATGGAAATATTGAATATTGTCATTATGAATACACTTGAGTCCTTAAGTGGGAATTTAGGCACACTTTGTAGCTTTATACACCTAACACCAACACCCTCAGGCTTGTTTTCTGTCCTTCCCCCTCCATGCCACCCTTAATAAAGTGACATTTTCCCCCCATTATAGAAATAGGTACACACATTAGATACAATTTGGAAAATGTCTAAAAATAGAAGAAAGAAGCAGTGAATCTTTTTGAAGCATTTCCTTTGGTGTTGTCCCCTCATGGCTAGTTTTTATTAGCATGCTTTAAATATTTCAGTTGTATGCTGCTGCTGCTGCTAAGTCGCTTCAGTCGTGTCTGACTTTGTGCGACCCCATAGATGGCAGCCCACCAGGCTCCCCCATCCCTAGGATTCTATAGGCAAGAATACTGGAGTGGGTTGCCATTACCTAATTGTATACAATTACTGTATAATATGTTTTCTACTCCTTTTGTAGGTAATGTTATAAGCAGTTTAACATGTCATTGTGAACTCCTTGTAAACACGAATTTTTATGGTTGCATTAGTAGACAGATACATGGCTTACTTAACTATTCCTCCATTTGGGGTTAGTTACACTTGTCTCAGATCAGTTATGTCAATCTTTCTTTAACCTTGGACCCTGAGCTCACATTTAAAAGAGAAGGCACCTTATTAGCAAAAGTTTAATGAATATTTGTGCATAAAAGTTCTCATTCCCTGATTACAACCTTAGGCTAGTTTCTCAGAAATAACATCATTGGGTTAAAGTGTGGGAAAGTTTTTAGGCATCTTGATATTTAATATCAAATTATAATACAAATCAGGCATGTTTTAAAATTAAAGAGCCTGTATCATTTTTGAAATGCAAAATTTTACTTATCATATTTAGTAGAGGAAATTTATTCTAGTACATATTTATTATAGATATTATTTATATTATATATTTATAACATACATATGATACATATTTAATGTATCTTATTTAATAGAGGAAATTAGTCAAAGACCTATTTGATAACCTAATAATCACCCATGACTTTTACTAAGCACCCAGAGCCTGAATGTATCAGATTCTGCAAGGGTTTCATTGGAAATGTACCAAAAATGTAAGCCCCACTTTTAAGGAGAATATTTTTAACAGTTTTAAATTTTTAATAATTTAAAAAGCATTTCTATAAAATATCCCCAAGTTGATTATAAATTCTGAGAATACTGTATTGTCTTTCAAAATGATTTTACAGTATGTTGGTGTAATAATTTCAAATTTGATGTGTGCTTATGGAATAATTTTTTATAAATCCTTTCTAAGCATTTAAAAAATTTTTAATTGAAGGATAATTGCTTTACAATGTTGTGTTAGAATAAGCATTTTTAAGGGAATGGTGGGAATGTAAATTGTTACAACCACTATGGAGGACAGTACAAAGTTGCCTTTAAAAAACTAAGAATAAATCTATCATATGATTCACTGATTCTACTACTGGGTATATACCCTGGGAAAACCATAATTCAAAAAGGCACATGTACCCCCAATGTTCATAGAAGTACTATTTACAGTAACCATGACATGGAAGCAAATTAAATGTTCATTGACAGACAAATAAATAAAGCTGTGATATATATATATATGCATGCGTGGATGTTGTTTCTTCTGTCATGTCTGACTCTTTGAGACTCTATGGATTATAGCCCACCAGGCTCCTCTGTCCAGGGGAATCTCCAGGCAAGAATACTGGAGTGGATTGCCCTGCCCTCCTCCAAGGAATCTTCCTGACCCAGGAATGGGACCCAATCTCTTGTATCTCCTGCATTGGCAAGCCAGTTGTTTATCAACAGTGCCACCTGGAAAGCCACATATGTATCTATTATATATATATATATATATATATGCACACACGCACACAGTGAAATACTACTTGGCCATAAAAAACAAAAATTATGCTATTTGCAGCAACATGAATGCAACCAGAGATTATCATACTAAGTGAAGTAAGTCAGAAAGAGAAAGACAAATAACATGATATCTCTTATGTGTGGAATCTAAAATATGATACAAATGAACTTATTTACAAGACAGAAGCAGATTCATAGACATAAAAAACAATTTATGGTTACCAAAGGGCAAAGAGAGAGGGATAAATTAAGTGTTTGAGATTAACAGATACAAATTACTATATAAAAAATAGATAAACAACAAGGTCCTACTGCATAGCACAAGGAAGTATATTTAATATCCTATAATAAACCATAATAGAAAAGAATATGGAAAAGAATATATATATAAAGCTATAACTGAATCACTTTGCTGTACATCAGAAATGGATACAGCATTATGAATCAACTATGCTTCAGTAAAAAATAGTCCTTTGATTCTCAAAGATAGTTTTCTCTGTGTTCTTAAGACACTGTGTACATCTTTCTTAAAAAATAGTTTTTAATTAGTTTGCATTTTCTTCGCTGACCATGTGTTGAGAATAGGGGCAATTTCGTGTTTAGCTTTATACCTCACTGCCTAGAACAGTGCATGGAATGTTATTTCACTCTGTGTCTAGTGGCTAAGAGTGAGTGTGACATACCAGACAGAAATAACATTTACTCACGCAGAGTCCTACAAGAAGTGCTGCTTATTTGTTTTTTAAAATCTGCTACCAGATCTTGACTCTAGTAATTGGGTAGAATCCACTTGATGTCTATATAGGAATACATGACTAGTTGACTTCCTGAGTGAAGAAATGAAAACACAGTTTAAGATGAGATATTCTTAGGACGTTTTGAAGGAAACAAAGGCATTGTTATGCACCTAATGAACCCTGTCTGACCACTAGCAATATTCACTGAGCTACCAGGCTCTGGCGAGCCCATGATGACAAAACAGCAAGCTTGGCTGGATAGGGGTAACCATGCAGTGGGCAATATCGACAATTAAGCAAGAACTACGCTCCAGAGAGTTATGTGCTGTGGTGGAGGAGGAAGAGAGTGCAGCAGAGCTTGTAGCAGAGCACTAGCTGTCGGGGAGCAGGGGGGCAGTATATGCATACATATGGTTGATTCCTTTGCTGTAAAGCAGAAACTAACAACATTGTAAAGCAATTATACTCCAATAAAAATAAAGTCCACAGAACAATTTCCATGGAAGTGATACCTATGCTTGAATCCCCTGCGTGCATGCTCAGTCGCTTGAGTTGGGTCCAGTTCTTTATGACTCTTTGTACTGTAGCCTGCCAGGCTCCTCTGTCCATGGGATTCTCCAGGCAAGAGTACTGGAGTGGATTGCCATTTCCTCCTCCAGGGGATTGTTCCGATTCAGGGATCCAATCCGTGTCTCCTACATTGCAGGTGGACTCTTACCACTAGCACCATCTGGGAAGTCCTTGAATCCCTTCAGTTCAGTTCAGTCACTCAGTCGTGTCCGACTCTGCATCCCCATGGACTATACAGTCCATGGAATTCTCCAGGCCAGATTACTGGTGTGGATAGTGTTTCCCTTCTTCAGGGGATCTTCCCAACCCAGGGATGGGACCCAGGTCTCCCGCATTGCAGGCAGATTCTTTACCAGCTGAACCACAAGGGAAGCTCAAGAATGCTGGAGTGGGTGTCCTATCCCTTCTCCAGCGGATCTTCCTGAGCCAGGAGTCGAACCAGGGTCTCCTGCATTGCAGGCAAATTCTTTACCAACTGAGCCATCAGGGAAGCCCACTAAGGAACAGAGCTGGAGTCAAACTCTCTCTACCATTTGACATATTGGGGCACCTGCAGAATATCCAATCGATGATGAAACAGGGAAATGGAGTTCCCTTTGTGTATATGTGGGAAGAGTTACTTCCTGTTTTGAGTGGAAGAAGGAAATGGCAACCCACTCCAGTATCCTTGCCTGGAGAATCCCATGGACGGAGAAGCCTGGTAGGCTACAGTCCACAGGGTCGGAAAGAGTCAGATACAACTGAATGACTTTTTACTCTACTTTACTTTTTACTTGAGTGGAAGTGAAACATAACCCCAGTGACATTTTCTGTAATGATGTTAAATATTCCAAAGCAAAAGTATTTCAGAACATTGCTGTTTAATCACCTCTACTGAATAATATGTGTATTTCATGGGAATTTATGGAGCACCATGTCATACCTTTGTAAAGCACCTAGAGAAGATTATAGGAGACTATAGCCCCTGCTAAACATATGCCAGGATGATAACCTTAAGAAAAAGTTAACATTTTTATTCAAGAAAGAAAATGGATTTGTCTTAGTTGTTTTGAAATTCATGACAAGATGTAATCTATTTTAAAATTTTAATTTTTTGAGTCACTATTTTTAAAATTTTGCCAAGTCTACTAAACAATTTGTTATTTTTAATAGTAGATTATATCTTCACTGAAAGAAAGAAGGAAGCAGTTGAATCATGTACTATATTAATCAGTGTGAAGGTAAAACTAATTTCTTGTCATTCACCTCAGATTTGGGTTTTGCCAATTTTAGAGAAGATCTGTAGGAGAAAATTATTACTCTCTATGGTACTGACCTTGAAAACTTAAAATGTTGATGAATGTTAAGGCCCCCATTTTAAAAACATTAAAACAAATTTTCTTTGGCCATGCTGCAAGTCATGTGGAATCTTAGTTTCCCAACCTGAGATTGAATCTATGCCTCCTACATTGGAAATGCAGAGTCTTAACCACTGAACTGCCGGGGAAGTCCCAGCCCCCAGTTTTAATCTAACCATTTGCTTAGAATATGGGTTTGGTCATTAATAGACATGTTTTGAAAGAATGATGCCTTGCTTAAGGAAAGCATCTTACCATAGGGGGAGGAAGGATAAAGATACAGGAGTAGGACCGGTGGCATCTGGCTTTTAAAATTTATAATTTTATATAGACTGGCACCTAACATCAAAATTATACAGTCTTAAATCTGTAAGAGGGTCTTTGTGCCTGGTAGGTTACAGTCCATGGTGAAGCAAGCGTCAGACACGACTTAGAGGCTAAACCACCACCATCACCTTGTTTTACTATGTTTTACAGCTGAAGGGCTGAGAGGTGAAGTGATTTGTCTAAGCTTACTTAACTAATTGATAGCTTGTCCTGTGATAAAATTCATGCCACTTTGTTGCCAATCCAATTTCATTTCTATAGCATTGTAGTTGGGTAAAATAATCTGTCTTAGAGCTCTGAAGGCTGAGTATCCTGAAAACTAGAAATTGACCCAGACCAATAAAGTTGATAGTTAATCAAGTTCATAACATTGTAGAAATGCTTTTAGACCCAGTTCTCTTGTTATCTACACACATTTGTACAATAAACTTAACTTCTCAGGACCTTGGTTTCCTTTCATGGTGACTAATGCCCGTGGATTATTGATATGTAAAGCCCTTTCTAGTTTTAGATTCTAATTTCCCTTGCTAAAGATCCCGGAAATTTACAAGAAATATATCCTTTTCACAGTAGTAATAGAATTGTCTTCCTATAAATTTTACTTTTCATATATGTAAACTCTGAACAGGGCATAAGTAAGATTTAACTATTTTAAAAGATGCAATTACCATGGTTATAGCTAGATTTCTATCTTTGTAGTACTGTCCCTGTGGATCCAATTTGAGAGGTGAGAAGGTAGAAAGCAAAGGAAGAGCTCCTCATCTCTCTCTCACTCCCTGGACCCCAGAGTTAGAAAAGCGTCCCTGTCCTTTCAAAATTTATACAGGAGAAAAAACAGAAAATTTAAAAATATATAGTTATAAATAGCACTTTGATACAGATTTCATTGTTTCTTCAAACTCTGCAAATTTTATTCTCGGGACTTTATTCAAACACATGTAATTACCTAAGCTAAGCAGTTTTTCATACTTTCAAAGCTCTTGTGTTATTGCACCTGTACGACAGCTTTATAATTCAGTAGTAATTGAACAGCAATTATTTTTCATGATGCATGTACATTTTTATATCAGATTGTTGGCAGATATTCTTTATGATGATGTCGTTTTCACTAATGAGGAAATTAGAGAGAGTTATCTCATAGAGTGAGATGTCTTTTTCTGACTCATTTCCTAGCTCTTGACATGGATTTTAGAAAGTTGTATTGTGAAGCTACATACACAAATGGGAACAATGTTATTTCTGAACGCACGGAATCCAGGGGCAGTGGTGAGCTGTTTTATAAGGCGGGTAAGATCCTGCCTATCTTGTCCATGTGATAGACTCTGATATTAAACTTATATATGCATCTACCTGTATGTTTAGATTGTAAAAATTCCAAGAGAACAAAAATCAAAACTTTTAAGTTTTCACAGTGCTCTGCCCAAAGTGTCTGCTGTGTGTGTGTGCGTGCTCAGTTGTGTCTGACTCTTTGCAACCCCATGGACTGTAGCCTCCCAGGCTCCTTCTGTCCATGGCATTCTCCAGACAAGAATACTGGAGCGGATCTTCCAGATCTTGAATCGAACCCACTTCTCTTCAGTCTCCTGCATTGGCAGGCGGGTTCTTTTCCACTAGTGCCACCTGGGAAACCTCATTTTGATAATTTGAGAGCACAGTATGCAGAGGAGTGGTGAGAGACAAGCAAGGTGGGGCAAAATTGTGGAGGGTCTTGTTTCATGATACAGAGCTTAGGTTTTATGCTGAACTCATGAGAAAGCCATGAAGTTTTCTAATTGTGGGTTGATGGAGTCAGAACTATATTCTAAAGAGCCAGAAGGAGTATCCTTCCAGCATCAATGGGAAGAATGGCTAGGAGGCCATAGAAACCAGCTAGCAAAGACATAACCTGGGAGATAAGTGATCACAGCCTATTTGTGGGTGTTTTAACAGAGAAGGCAATGGCACTCCACTCCAGTACTCTTGCCTGGAAAATCCTATGGACAGAGGAGCTTGGTAGGCTGCAGTCCATGGGTTCCCTAGGAGTCAGACACGACTGAGTGACTTCACTTTCACTTTTCACTTTCATGCATTGGAGAAGGAAACAGCAACCCACTCCAGTGTTCTGGCCTGGAGAATCCCAGGGACGGGGGAGCCTGGTGGGCTGCCATCTCTGGGGTCGCACAGGGTCGGACACGACTGAAGCGACATAGCAACAGCAGCAATGGGGGTGGAAGGCAGGGGTTAGTGAATCATGAAGGAGGAAAACATGACAAAAATTTCTGACTGATTTAAATATAGATGATAGGGAAGGGGAAATCAATCTTGACTCCCAGGTTTCTGACCAGAGAGATTTCATAGCACTATTTGCTGAGACACAGATGCATGGAAGGGTTTTGAAGTAGGAGTGTATGTGGGGATGAGGAACATCATGGACTCAGTGTTGATATATTGCCTTTGAGAGGCCTGAGGAACATACTGAAATAGATGTCCCGAATATCTGTATCTGAAGTTGAGGAGACAACCTGGACCAGAAATACAAATTGAGTCACCTGCTTACTGATGCTCAATAGAAACATAAGAGTGGTTGAAGCCATTCAAAGAGGGTGGGGAGAGTAAAACAAAGGCAAAACAAGGCCTGGTGGGGGATTTCAATATTTAAGTCAGAAAAAGAGTTGTGTATGTGGGAATACAGGATGGAAAAGGGAGTGGTGGCCAGGGTGGGATTGCCTGGCAGATTTTAGAAGAACTGAATAGTCAAATAAAATGTATCTAAATAATATAATAATAAATAAAGTATTGATATCTTTAGGCTTCCCAGGTGGTTCAGTGGTAAAGAATCCACCTGCCGAAATGCAGGAGAAGCAGTTTCAATCCCTTGGTCAGTAAGATTCCCTGAAAGAGGAAATGGCAACCCACCCCAGTGTGCTAGCCTGGAAAAGTCCATGGACAGAGGAGTCTGGAGGGCTACAGTCCATGGGGTCGCAAAGAGTCAGACATGACTGAGCAACTGAGCACACACATACACACTGATATCTTTGATGAGGGGCCGGTTTCATTGCCACACTAAATACTGTACTGAACATGTTTTCAAAGCACTCAGAGCATGTTCCTGGATTTTTATGTAAAATGCCTGTGTAAAAGGGTGGGATTAATTCCCCTGAGTTGAGGAGACCATCAGATAATATTTGAACTGACCATGAAGAAAATGGGAATCTGCCTTATGGAAAAGGTGAAAAAGTGAATTCTATTTAGGGCAACAGTATGAACAAAATCCTGCAGTCCCTATGTGACTGGGTGTTCCTGATGGTCCTCCTTCTCCAGGCCTCCAAGTATCCACTTGTGCACACCCCCATCTATTGATCAAACTGACATAGAATCCAATTGGTAAGAGAGCTTCAGAAACCGTTTTCAGAGGTTAATCTCCAGTGATACAGAATAAACTAAGCGAAAGGCCCAGAATGAATCTGAGAAAAAATAATACTGGAAATGGACAGGAAGAGGTAAAGGGAATAAAGAAGTCTTAGGTATTTGTGCCTATGTGCTTCCCCAGTGACTCAGCGGGTAAAGAATCTGCCTTGCAAGGCAGGAGCCACATGTTCAGTCCCTGGGGCAGGAAGACCCCCTGGAGTAGGAATGGCAACCCTCTCCAGTGTTCTTGCCTGAAAAATCCTGTGGAGAGAGGAGGAGCCCAGAGGGCTACAGTCCATGGGGTTGCAGAGTCAGGCACAAATGAGCATACGCTGATGCCTAACTGTACTCATTGTATGGAATGGGTCAGGGATACTGGTCCCAGAGAGATTATGAAAGTCGACTGCATTCCCGCCCCACCCGGGTCCCCATACACATTTGGGTGAATCAATGACATTTAACTGGAGTGGAAGATACAGAAGAAAAAGCTCACTTAGCTTGAATTTAGGTGTATAGTTGAAGTTCCCAAGAAACGTAAGGATATTCAGATATAGAAATTTGGACCTGGGACACAAGAATGTGAGCCATAATGAAGTTGACCTGGGAATCATCAATGTATAGATAATCATTAGCACCAATAAAACAGATGGGTTCATAAGGGGTGTAGAGCAAGATGAGAAGACCATCAAGGACTCAGTCCTGTGAGGACTTGACAACTCTGGATTAGATTTGATAATATTTGCTTTTTTTCACTCATCCTCCTAGATTCTGATGTGATTTTCTCCAAAGGTATCTACGGTAAGTAGGTAAGTAAAATGGAAAATTGAGTTTATTCTAAATATTGGTAAGTATTTCATTATTTCTTTTCAAAAGAACATCTACCACTCAGGATTGTTTCAGTCTTTATTTGCCTGCAGTATTACTCTTTTTAACAACACCATTAAAAAAAAAAAACACCACACTGGTAATTTGGGTTGATTCATTTCATTTTATCTTTTAATTTTCAGATTCCTTCTTTTTGAGATTTTACTTATAGCCATATCCAGTTAATCTGCTTTTTTTAAAAAGATCTACTTTGTGCCTTACTCTGGCCACCTCTACTGAGAGAAATCAGCAACTATTTCCTGAATCTCTTTGTGTGGTGCTGATGGTCTTCATTTAACACCCAGAGAGCACAGAACATTTAGCTGTTGCCTTCCCTTACATTTGCAATTGCAATTCATACTCTGTGTCAATTCATGTGGTTGATATTATAAAAATCATTTTAAACCTAGTTTAACTTTTTCTTTTTTAACGTTTGGCTTATTCATAATTTTATGAGCTATAAATTTTATTGCATTGTGAATTGCCTTTCCCATCTGCAGATAACTCTGAGGAAGTCCTTGGAGAAATTGCTTAGGATGTGGTAAAAAAAAAAAAAATGAGAAGAAAGGGACTTCTGTTGTGATGTGGTGTTAGACCAAAATGTATCCTTGAGTAGAAAATGACCTGGGGGGGAAGGATTTGGGCTCTCTCTGTAAATTCAGTTTTATTTGAAGGGTTCACTTTGCCTGAACAAGTAAATTCTGCCCACAGCACACAAAATGAACATGAAATTGGATGTGATTGCATGGTTTACTGAAACAGTAGTTCTAATGAATCCATATAAAGTCCTTCTGAGCAAAAATGTTCTTCAGTGTGATTATTCAGATACACTGTCAATAAGAATGAAAATAAGGAGAACATGCAAATTCCTATTTTTCTTGTCAAATGCAGATTTAGTCTTGGTATGGATTAAATCTGGGATTATTATGGTCATATCAAAAGGAGAAGGGAGCGGCAGAGGATGAGATAGATAGCATCACCAACTCAATGGATATGAAGTTGAGCAAACTTCAGGAGATAGTGGAGGACGGGGAAGCCTGACGCACTGCAGTCCATGGGGTCACAAAGAGTCAGACACAACTTTGCAACTAAACAATGACAACAACCAGATATTTATTGAATGTTTGAGGATTCCCACAACCACATTTTATTATTAAGGCAAAGCTGAAATATGCAGAAGAAAAATTATTATGTTGATTATTTTCATGTTGGGTTTATTTATATTGACAAACACTAAATGACTGTAAGGGTATTAAAGAACAGCTATAATGAATTGGAGGTTCAAGTTCTTCTGGCTTGTTGATTCAGCACAAATATAGTTTTATTTATTCACTAGCTATTTAAAACTACTTTGTTTATATCTCCAATAATGTGAAATATTTGCCTAGAGAGTTTGGAGAGGTCCACTATCAGAGTGTTAAGAAGTAGAGGATACTGCATTTGAGTACTGTTTGTTGGAATTAAACTTCACTTTTAAAATTTTGCTGTCTGGAATACATATTTTTACTATGTCCATGTATACCAAACATATCCTCATGGAAGGGCCTTTTCCTCAGCCCTTTCCTCTGTCTAAATAGAAGGATTTTCTCCCAGATAACCACATATCCATCTTCCTCACCTCCATCAAGACTTTGCTCAGTTACCATTTTCTCAATTAGGGCTACACTGAGCTTCCTCTTTAAAATTGCTCACTGACTCCCCACTGGACTGGCTTCCCTGGTGGCTCAGGGGCAAAGAGTCTGCCTGCTAATGCAGAAGATGCAGCAGGTTGGATCCCTGAGTTGGGAAGATCCCCTGGAGGAGGACATGGCAACCCACTCCAGTATTCTTGCCTGGAGTATCCCATGGACAGAGGAGCCTGGTGGGCTACAGTCCATGGGGTCTCAAAGAGCTGGACATGACTAGCCCACACTCTACACTCTGGGAACCAGCTTGTTCTGCTTTGCCTGGAACTTTCCTTGTTTTAACACTGCAAGTCCCACATCCCCAAAACCTCCTCCTCTAGTACCCCTTACTCTGTCCAAGTTGTTAATTTATGTGTGTGTGTATGTATGTATGTATATATCCATCCATCTTCATATACACCACACACACAGATGTACATACACACACTTAGTTGATTGTTTCCCTATAGAAGAAGTGTTTACAACAGCAGGACTTTTCACTGTCTGCCCCCCATCCCCACAGAAACATCCAAAGGCCTCAAAGCAGTGCTCAATAAATACTCATTAAACAAATGAAAAAAATTTATATGTCAAGGCAGATTAGTAAAAATTAGAATAGAAAGGCCATGCTGATGTCACACCTATCAAATTGGTGTTTTGATTTTTATCATTTTTCTCACTGATGCTGCTGCTGCAGCTAACTCACTTCAATCATGTCTGACTCTGTGTGACCCCATAGATGGCAGCTCACCAGGCTCCTCTGTCCCTGGGATTCTCCAGGCAAGAATACTGGAGTGGGTTGCCATTTCCTTCTCCAATGCAGGCATGCATGCTAAGTCACTCCAGTTGTGTCCGACTCTGTGCGACCCCATGGACAGCAGCCCACCAACGCTCCTCTGTCCACGGGATTCTCCAGGCAAGAATACTGGAGTGGGTTACCATTTCCTTCTCCTTTCTCACTCATACTTACAGGTAAATGCTGCATGACTCAGAGATTGCAAATGGCAGGAAAGGTAATGCCTTATATACTGGTCATTTGAATGGGAA
This sequence comes from Redunca redunca, assembly GCA_006410935.1. Lineage (NCBI taxonomy): Eukaryota > Metazoa > Chordata > Mammalia > Artiodactyla > Bovidae > Redunca > Redunca redunca. The sequence continues at coordinate 525,748 of SJYQ01003227.1, forward strand.
ATTGAGATTTAAATAATGGAAATGTTTATTCATATCAGAATTGTGCTGCTGGATGATAAGATTGGATAGTAACTTTCAGCTATGCTTCAGTCTGTTAGAGACACTGATAGAAAACAAAGAGGAGGAAATGGTGGACCTGAAAGAGCATTCTAGAACTAACTTGGCATCTTTTTTTGAAAGAAGGCAAGGGTACGAGCAGATTTAGATTCAAATTCAGTCTACCAAATTGTGCGTGGGTGCTTTCACATGTTGTATATAGATATATGTTATCTAATAGAAAAAAAATCCCAAACCAAAAGCCAAATATAACAGACCTGGTGCTGTGCTTAGTCACTCAGTCCTGTCTGACTCTTTGTGCCCCCATGGATTGTGACCCACCAGGCTCCTCTGTCCATGAGATTCTCCAGGCAAGAATACTGGAGTGTGTTGCCATTTCCTTCTCCAAGGGATCTTCTCAACACAGGGATCGAACTTAAGTCTCCCACACTGCAGGCAGATTCTTTACCATTTGAGCCACCAGGGAAGCCCAAGAATCCTGGAATGGGTAGCCTATCCCTTCTCCAGGGGATCTTCCCCACCAAGGAATGGAACTGGGATCTCCTGCATTGCAGGTGGATTCTTTACCAGCTGAGCTACTAGGGAAGCCCATAATAGACCTGTATGTGTTATTAAATAACATTAAAGCAATATCTCAAGTAGAAATGAGGATATTAGCCCAGGAAAATGGCACTGTTCACCAGAATCATTCAGGTACTCAAAATGAGTCCCTACAAGTTTTTATAATGGTTTCTTTCAGCCTATGCCCTGACTGATGGCTAAGTCTTGTTACCTTCCATTATCCCTCCTTCTCCTTTCTCATTTAAGCTTCTGAGTTTTTGGAGATTTCTCTCCTCTTTCTAGACTTTCAAATGACTGCACTTGTTTTATTTTCAGATACTTTTCAGCTTGTCTCCTCTTTTCTACCCTTAGTGTTCCTTATTTGGTGTTCCCTTCTGATCCCTTGCCATAATTATTGTAAAAGACTCTCTCCACTTTAGTTATATTACAATTCCTTCTCTATCCAGCTGCCATAATCCTCTATTTACTGTGTCACTCCCCCCAGTAAAGCACTCACTCCTTGGGAAGACGTGGTGCTCACCATCCTCTGACCTCTGTTTTTCATTCTTCAGCAAATCTTTCTATTTCGTCAACATCACACTACCTATGTTTGTATGCTTAGTTGCTTCAATCATGTCTGACTCTGCAGCCCCATGAACTGTAGCCCACCTGGCTCCTCTGTCCATGGGATTCTCCAAGCAAGAATATTGGAGTGGGTTGCCATGCCCTTCTCCAGGTGAATCTTCCCAATTTGGGTATCAAATCCTCTCTCAAGTCTCTTGCATAGGCAGGCAGGTTCTTTACCACTAGTACCACCTGGGAAACCCATCAATATTTCCCATCACAACTCTGGCCTTAGTTTCTTTTGGCCCATCTCTCTCCTCTTTTATGAATACTATCCTCTCCAGTTGGCTAAGTTTTATTAGTATTTCAAGATTTATGTCAAATTTCCTGTCCTCTCAGAAGCTGTACCCAAGTTTCAGTCCATGGAAGGTGACATGTCCTGTCTCTGTGCTGTTCCAACACTGTGCTTCAAGATATCACATTACCATTATCTATTTTTATCTCTTTTCCCCATTTTGTCCTTCCATCTTGCAGATATGGATGAAGTCTTATTCCTTTTCAGACTGACAGCATCCAGCAAAGTACTTGGTGATGAAACAACTGCTTGTTGAAAGGGTGAATAAATGAATGAATGAATGCTTATATGGCTTCACTGTTACCAGCATTGAATTGATGTTCACACTCAAGTCATTTATTGTCAGTGAAGGACTTCCTTTAAACTCTTTTTTCAAGGTATCTCTTTTGTTTCTCTCATGGAGAATCCTCTTTTTCTTCAACACCTGACAAATGAGTCACACCTCAACTGTAATGAAATTTTCCTTCCACTGCCAATTCTCTGTTCCTGATGGAAGGATTCATGTTAAAACTTTTTATTTTATTCCCTTCAGACTATTGTAATGGTCTTTTGGCTGGTGTCCCAGCACTTATAATTAACAGACTTCAGTTGGTATGAAATGTTGCTGCTGGAATCCAACCCAACACTGGATCAAATAAGCACATAACTCTGGTTTTCGTGTTGTCAAAATTAGAGATGGAAAATTATTATTAGTTCCACATAGACTCTGATCCTCTGGGGAGTTAAGGCAAAATTGCTCCCCTCTGGTGTTTTGTCCACTGAGTTTAAGTGAATCAAGCAACAGGTTTTCTGCTATTTCCCTTGGGAGATTCTTTCACTGTCAAATAGAAGTGATTAAAAAAAAAGAAGGCGAAAAAAAGAAGGAAAAAAGCCTCTTCAACTTATATTAGGTTTTCTTGACTGTTTTCTTTCTAGCCTTTGCTCAGTGGAATTCTGAAGCATCTATACCTGATGGAGTGTATGCCTTTGGCCAAAAGGTTTATTTTCTTCTGTGATGCTAGTTGAAGGCATTGCCTTTATAATGACCCATTTAATCCAAGTCACTTGGAAATGAGTTAAATACTACCTCCTTCACACAATCTAAATTGGTTTAACATCTTTCAGTGCAAGTTATTTGTGTAATTTCCTGCCCATGCTAATGTATACATCTCAATCTGACTACATAGACTTCAGGTCTAAACAAATGATGTCAGGGGCCCAGGAGCGAATTACTGTATTGATCTATTAAATAGACCTAAAATGCTTGTTTGGATTTGGAAGTCACTTGCAATCAGTAGCATTTTAGTGAAAAGCTTAGACTGTGAATGACTTAGTAGGAGGAGGTAAAGCCACGTTGTCTAACTACCCTAGGGACTGGTATTCCAACAAGTTTTCCCAAAGGCTTCCACTACTGACAGGCTTTGCTATGAGATGTGATGTCAGTTTCTCCATTAAATGCATTTTTTTAATCCGATTATAGTATGAGGGAGGAACCCTTCTCGGTTCTTCTAATTGGTCTAAGAATTAAACTGACATGACACAGATTAACAGGAGAAAATCTGACAGAAGTTTAATAACATTTATACCTAAGAGGAACTTCCCAGGTGCCTCAGGGGTAAAGAATCTTTCTTCCAAACTGGAGATGCAGGTTTGATCTGTGGGTTGGAAAGATCCCCTGGAGAAGGAAATGGCAACCCACTCCAGTATTCTTGTCTGAGAAATCGCATGGATAGAGGAGCCTGGCAGTCCAAAGGGCTGCTAACGGACACGACTTAGCGACTGGACAGCTACAAACAGCAACAATACCTGAGAAAGACTCAAGAAAACTGAGTAACTCACCGAAGAGGCAGAAGTGCTTAGTCACTCAGTCCTATCCAACTCTTTGTGACCCTTGGCCTACGGCCTGTAGGTTCCTCTCTGCCATTGGGATTTTTCAGAAAAGAATGCTGGAGTGGGTTGCCATTTTCCTCTTCCAGGGGATCTTCCCGACCCAGGGATCAAACCCATGTCTCCTGCACAGCAAGCAGATTCTTTACCCCCAAACTTCAGTTTTGGGGTAAACTTAAATACTATCTTCAATTAAAGACAAAAGAAGATGTTGGGAGTAGTGGGATTTCAAAGGGGAGGAAGGCAATTGGCATGGATATGGAAAAGTAAGCATTTGATAAATAAGTGTTCTATGGGCCACTCAGAGACTGTGGGACACAGAGAGGAATTTTAACAGACTTTGCTAGGTTCCTCCCTGTCTCCACACCGAGTTCATATTTTAGTAATCTAAGCGGATACTCCCTTCCTGGAACGTGTCCTCTGCATTCTTTTAGGCACTTAAGGGGAAGGTCAACAGTTCTTCTTGAGTCTTTTGGGTCTTAAAAATAATCAAATTAAAATTATTCCTGATGCCAGAGCTATGCAATTTAGGGTGGCGAATTTTGCTCCCCTACAGTGAGTGGACATAGGGGAAATTTCTCTCATTCTACCTCTTCACAAATACAAACTGCATTCATTAGAAAGGATTTCAATAGGGGAAGAAAGCTTGCTGGGATCTGAAGCCAGATGGACTTCCATTCAAATGCTGATTCTTCTACCTTCTAGCTGTGAAATGTTTAAAAAGTTGTTTGCCTTTCTAAATCTCTGATTTCTCATTTATAAATAGGAATAGGAATATGATACTCATACAATTGCTGTGGGGATGAAATGAAATAATGTATGTAATATACGCTGGCATTTGGTAGACACTCAGTGAAATTCCCCTTCTCTTTTTCTAAGAAGACTGTTCTACTACATAAATCAATGAGGGTGTGTTGGAAAATGTAGGTAAATATCTGGTATGACTTTCATGTGCATTTTGTGGAGATAGGAAATTAAGATGTACTTTATGTTTAGTTATTAATAAAGTGCCACAAAGACATTGAATAAAAAATTCCATATAAGTTCAAGATACTACTGCCACTGCTAATATTTTTATCCACTTAGCGATAGGTCACATCCCTTAATAGCTCTTTCTTGACCTATAAAACGTTTTAAACTTTTTTTTCTCCAAAGCATCTTTCTATATCCTCAAATATTATCTGGGACACCTCAGTCTTGCCTATTTGTGTTAATATTAAGTAAATGTATCATGCTAAGAAGTTCTTTCTTTCTTTTTTTAAACACTTATTTCTTTCCTTTTGGCTGTGCTGGGTCTTCATTGCTCTATATAGGCTTTCTCTAGTTGCGACAAGTGGGGACTACTCTCTAGTTGTGGTGTGTGGGCTTATCATTGCGGTATCTGCTTTTGCTGCAGGCACAGGTTCTAGGCAGGCAGGCTCAGTAGTTGTGGTATGTGGGCTTATTTGTTCCACAGTATGCGGGATATTTTCAGACCAGGGATCAAACCCGGGTCCCCTCCATTGGCAGGTGGGTTCTTAACCACTGGGACCACTAGGTAAATCCCCAAATTTATTCATATTCCGGAAACTTTTTTTCTCCCTCTTGTTAACTATCAATTGATTAATAATATTAATGAACTTCCTAGAGCAAGCAAAGTATGATGTGTGTATGCTGGGGATGGGCAGGAGTGTTGAGCAAAAACTGGAAGAAGCTTTATGTCATTTGAGTAGATTCAGTCTCCCAAGCTTCCATCTTCTTCCAGGCTAACTTTTGAGGTCCCAAACCTTTATCATTTGTCTTGTATTACTGTACATCCTCCTTTGTTGCCTATGTATCAATAGCAAAGGCCGTAGAGTCTTTGGATGTAGATGTGATATGAGGGTTGAGAAGGAGAGTGTCTGCCTCACACCACTAGGTGGGTTTCTTGCTGCTGCTGCTGCTAAGTCACTTCAATCGTGTCCGACTCTGTGCAACACCATAGACGGCAGCCCACCAGGCTCCCCCGTCCCTGGGATTCTCCAGGCAAGAACACTGGAGTGGGTTGTCATTTCTTGCTAGTCCTGGTTAAACCTGTAGGAAACATGGGGGAAGACTGGGTGCCGCATGACTTGCAGACTTGAGCAGATTAGCTGTAAAAATGTTGGTGTTGAAAAGTGTTTCTAGATTGTGTTTCAAGCTATGGTATAATTCAGTAAAAAATAATCTATTTTTTGCTCTCTGATTTTTTAAAAAATTCTTTGTCATCTTAGCATTTAAGTTGTATATTATATTTTGAGAGATTTTCTAACTTTTAAAAACAACTCTTTATGAGACAGATCAAATTCAAACCTAGTTGAAAAAAGTAGTTCTGAAAGGCAGATGTTTAACTTATTTGTATCCAAAGCTAGGCTCTGGTCCCATTAAAAGAAGGGCCAGAGCAGTGTTAATTTGGTTGTGTGTGTGTTCAGTTGCTCAGTTGTGTCCAATTCTTTGCAATCCCATGAACTATAACCTGCCAGGCTCTGCTATCCATGGAATTTCCCAGACAAGAATACTGGGGCAGGTTGCCATTTCTTCCTCCAGGGGGTCTTTCTGACCCAGGAATCAAACTGATGTCTCCTGAATCTCCTGCATTGCAGGTGGGTTCTTTACAACTGAGCACCAGTTATTTTTACATAAATCTGCATTAATATCAAAGAGACCTTACTCCAGGCATGCAAAATCAAATAGCATTGATTCATTAGTGTTACCTTTACCAACTATATTCAAGAGCAAATTCAAAGCAGGAAGTAACTGAAACACACAACAGATATTTAAACCAATCAGTGCAGATTCATGCTTAGAGGAGATAAAAAATCTAAATCTTGTCTGTCTTCTTAATTTTTATAGTATAGACACAGCACATAGCTTAAGGCATGGGTAACTCCATCTTGGACTAACATTAACACTTTTGGACTTTGAAGAAGTCTTTGAGCTTTGGACTTTAAAGAAAAATCAAAAGCCACCTAAATTTCACCAACAGGAGAATAAATAAATAACTTGTATTACATTCACATATGACCACTGCAGAGTAGGTAAGCTGAGTGAACTAGGGATACACTTATTAACAAAGTAAAATCTCAGAAATATACAGATGCATGAGAAAACGTTCAAAATCATACATCCAGGATGACAGCATGCCTCTAAGGGTTAAAAACTAAAAAATTAGTAATTGCTGTGGATACACACATAGGAATGGGGATGATAAAGAGTAAATTCACAACAGAGGTTATCTCTAGGGAGAGAGTGAAGAGAATGGAATTAGGTAGATGTTGATATGGGGGGCTACACCTCTATCTGCAATATTACATTACTCCCTTTCTTTACCGCTGGAATAGAACTTTCACCTGAGTTTAAAAGGGCACATGGTTGTCTAGCTAGAGATTCTGTTTTCCAGTCTTGTAGCAGTTGTATAGTCATGTGACAAAATTCTTACCAAGGTAGTGTGACTAGAATTGATGTGTATTATTTTGTCACTTCCTTAAAGCAAACTGCTTGTTTTTTCCTCTTCTCCTTTTCTGCATGCTGGAATATGGTGCAATACTTGCTGCTGCTGCTGCTACTGCTAAGTTGCTTCAGTCGTATCCAGCTAATCTGGTCTAAAGTGGAGGACATGTATGGTACTCTGGGGGCAGATGTCATGGGCCTTGGGCCAGGGGCCTCGTAAGATGTATATAATAGTAATTTGTAACTTTCACTCCTATGTCTTACTGTGCAAATACCCAGTGGTTCATCCATGGTCTTATTGATGGACATTAAGATCACTTCTTTTGGGGGGCTGTAAAAGAGTCGGACACAACTGAGAAACTGAACTGAACTGAACTGAAAGAATATTATTATACAATTTTCCTTACCTTACAGGTTATAGTTTCCCTATGGTATTTTCTGTCTTAGTCTGTTTGGTCCACAACAACAACAACAACAACAAAAATACAATAAACTGACTGGCTTGTAAATAAACATTTGTTTCTCACTGTTCTGAGGCCCAAGATCGAGGCAGCAACAGATGACTGGTGAAGTGGCATATGAAGACCCACTCCTAGATGGCCATGTTTTCTCTATGTTCTTACATGGCAGACGGGATAAGGAAAAGAAGTATGCCAAGGCTGTATATTGTCACCCTGCTTATTTAACTTATATGAAGAGTAAATAATGCAAAATCCTGGGCTAGATGAAGCACAAGCTGGAATCAAGATTGTTGGGAGAAATATTAATAACCTCAGATGTGCAGATGACACCACCCTTATGGCAGAAAGCGAAGAACGAAAGAGCCTCTTGATGAAAGTGAAAGAAGAGAGTGAAAAAGCTGGTTTAAAACTCAACATTCAGAAAACTAAGATCATAGCATCTGGTCCCATCACTTCAAGGCAAATAGATGGGGAAACAATGGAAACAGTGAGAGATTTTATTTTGGGGGACTCCAAATTCACTGTAGATAGTGGCTGCAGCCATGAAATTAAAAGACACTTGCTCCTTGGAAGAAAAGCTATGATAAACCTAGACAGCATATTAAAAAGCAGAGACATTACTTTACCAACAAAAGTCCATCTAGTCAAGGCTATGGTTTTTCCAGTAGTCATGTATGGATGTGAGAGTTGGACTATAAAGAAAGCTGAGTGCCTAAGAATTGATGCTTTTGAACTGTGGTGTTGGAGAAGACTCTTGAGAGTCCCTTGGACTGCAAGGAGATCCCACCAGTCCACCCTAGAGGAAATCAGTCCTGAATATTCATTGGAAGGACTGATGCTGAAGCTGAAACTCCAATACTTTGGCCACCTGATGCAAAGAACTGACTCATTTGAAAAGACCCTGATGCTGGGAAAGATTGAAGGTAGGAGGAAAAGGGGGCAACAGAGGATGAGAAGGTTGGATGGCATCACGGACTCAATGGACATGAGTTTGAGTAAGATTTGGGAGTTGGTAACGGACAGGGAAGCATGGTGTGCTACAGTCCATGGGGTCACAAAGAGTTGGACATGACTGAGCGACTGAATTGAACTGAACTGAATCCTGGAGGGCTCCACCCGCATGATCGAATCACCTCTCAAAGACCCCCAACTCCTAATCTTAGGGATTGGGCTTTCATCACATACATATTGGGAGGACAAAAACATTCAGTCCACAACATAGGAATGAAATTGGTGAATTAGAGGATATCTCTATGTTCTATTTTCCTTAGTACAATCTGGATAAACTTCTTTCCAAATGGCTGTAACAAGTTAAACCTGCAATATGTTAGAGTTTCACCTTGTTTTGACTGAATTTTAATTAAAAAAATCAAAATATCATTGTTCTAATGTTTACAATATTAATTAATCATTTCTCACTGTGACTTTAATTTGTATTTTCTTGATTACCAATAAGAACAGGCTTCTTCTCATATGCTTAGGGCTATTTGTGTTACCTTGGCTGAAAAATGCCCATTTACATTTTTGCTCATTTCTCTGTTGTGTTATCTTTTTCTTACTGATTCTACATACAAATCCTTTGTTAATAATGTAGCAAAAGTCTCCCACTTTGTGGTCTTTCAATGAATAGAACTTTTTAGTTTTAATGTAGTGATGTACCTATCTTTAATTGTATGGTGTGCCAGTTTTATTCTAGTTTAAGAAATTCTCTGCTCTCAGACAGTAAAGATATTATATACATTATTCCATAATATCTATAGTTTTCACTTTTCATATTTAAAAATTCTACAGCTAGTAACTGATTTCTGGATATGATCTAGGTTAAAAAGCAAACATTCAATTTTCTTGTAGATAACAAATTTTTCTAGAACCATTGATTGAATAATTATTACTCAGTTTCAGTTCAGTTCAGTTCAGTTCAGTTGCTCAGTTGTGTCTGACTCTTTGCGACCCCATGAATCATAGCACGCCAGGCCTCACTGTCCATCATCAACTCCCGCAGTCTTCTCAAACTCATGTCCATTGAGTCAGTGATGCCATCTCGCCATCTCATCCTCTGACATCCCCTTCTCCTCCTGCCCCCAATCCCTCCCAGCATCAGGGTCTTTTCCAATGAGTCAACTCTTTGCATGAGGTGGCCAAAGTACTGGAGTTTCAGCTTCAACATCAGTCCTTCCAATGAACACCCAGGACTGATCTCCTTTAGGATGGACTGGTTGGATCTCCTTGCAGTCCAAGGGACTCTCAAGAGTCTTCTCCAACACCACAGTTCAAAAGCATCAATTCTTTGGCACTCAGCTTTCTTCACAGTCCAACTTTCACATCCATACATGACCACTGGAAAAACCATAGCCTCGACTAGACAGACCTTTGTTGGTAAAGTAATGTCTCTGCTTTTGAATAAGTCATCTAGGTTGGTCATAACTTTCCTTCCAAGGAGTAAGCGTCTCTTAATCTCATGGCTGCAGTCACCAGCTGCAGTGATTTTGGAGCCCCCAAACATAAAGTCTGACACTGTTTCACTGTTTCCCTATCCATTTCCCATGAAGTGATGGCACCAGATGCCATGATCTTCATTTTCTGAATGTTGAGCTTTAAGCCAACTTTTTCACTCTCCTCTTTCATCAAGAGGCTGTTTAGTTCCTCTTCACTTTCTGTATAAGGATGGTGTCATCTGCATATCTGAGGTTATTAATATTTCTTCCAGCAATCTTGATTCCAGCTTGTGCTTCCTCCAGCCCAGCATTTCTCATGATGTACTCTGCATAGAAGTTAAATAAGCAGGGTGACAATATACAGCCTTGAGGTTCTCCTTTTCCTATTTGGAACCAGTCTGTTGTTCCATGTCCAGTTCTAACTGTTGTTTCCTGACCTGCATTACTCAGCTTATTGACTTCAAATTTCTGCTCAGTATTATTTGTGTGGGACAATTTTAGGGCTGTTTGCTCTTTTTCATTATGTTGCTTACCTAGTCCAATTCACATGTCACATTGTCTTATGAGAACTTTAACAACAATGTTGGACAAGTATTGCACTCCTCCTTGCTCTTTTTATCCAAGATTATCTTGGGGAGTCCTGTTTTTTTGGTTGATAGATCTTAACTTCAGAAAAATGTCATGTTTTTCCATTGTGTTTGTGCATTCTCTTGTTTTTATCAATTAATCTAGGAGAGAATTTTGGCCTTAGTTCTTTATTTGTTTTTCAGTTGACTTAAACAATTCTCTTATGTAAGTTTCCCATAAGCTTAACTTTTAAGCTTTCTTGTTTTCTATCTAGAGTTGCCCTTCTGGTTCAAAAAAACAAGGAAAGCAGAGAGGTCCTCGGTAAAGAATTGTTTAAAAAAGAAAGGAAAGAGTTTTTGTTGTGGCTCAAAGGAAAAATGCATACATCCAGAAAAAAAAAAACACCTTAGATGGAAACAATGAAAGTGAAAGTCATAAAGGATAAGCATGAGAACAAACCTTGTACCTGGACTTGAAGAATGAAGCAGGGGAAGTGGAGGCCAGGCTCGCTACCAGCTGGCCCAGGCTGGCTTAGGATGGCTCAGCTGCTTTCTGGAGCATTCCCTGAGGGAGACAGCAGAGGATCCAGAGGTAAATATTGAAGGTGGGAAAGAATGAGTTCATTATGTAAATAATAGTTTCGAGCCAGATGTTCAGAACTAGTATACCTTCCCTGCCTCAGGCGGTTGTACAATGCATTTTGAGAGAGTTTTCATATCCTCAGGGGCCTTGCTATCAAATTCCAAAATTACTCCCTCTCCTCAGACAGCTTCCTTCACAACTGCTGAAAAAAAAGAAACTACTAGAAAGGTCTCATGTTGAGGAAATTTCGGTAAAGTGTGTTATATGCAAACAGGAAGGGAGGAAGAATTAAACAATTCGGATAATTACTGTCCTGAATGATGGCTTGTGTAGAAAAGAAGGGATTCTGCTTTTCAGTGTTTACACTGAAGTACAGAGTGAAAAATAAAAAAAAAAAGAATTTCATGGAGCTAATTTAAAAAAAAAAACAACAAAGCAGGCTTTTAGCTGCTCAGATCCTATAAAAATCAAAAGGACAGGTGTGACTTAAACTTGCTTTACTGAAGCAAATTTTCACAACCTGACATTTCAACTGAGCTATGGGATACCAAAATAATCCCACGGGTATATAAAGTCAGATACTATATCTGTGTGTAAGTGTTCTGCTTGGGGATTTGGAGTTCCCAACTGACAACCTGGGAAACCACATTACTTACACTTGCTCAAATAATCCCTAATTAGCCCTTCTGACCCTCTTGTATACTACTAAATGGCCCATTATAGAATGTTAAAATGGAATTCTTTCCATTAAAAATGATTTCCTTGCTAGTGAACATAATCTAGGTTTAATGGACAATGTTGGTTATCACCAGGTTGCCCTAATGCACAGTGGATGCCTTCCAGAGCAATGGGATGGGAATGGGCATTAGGCTGTCTGGTTCAGTCAGTGAGCTGACAGAGCAGAAGCCTTCCTGCAGTGGTCCAAATATTGCTTATGTGCTTAGCTTGTTCTGGGTATACGACTTTTTGATCTAAAGAGCTGAAAACTCTAATGAGAAATTGTGTAACGAGCCTTGAAAATGATCAGTCTAAAGAGACTTTTAGATGACCTCTTCAGGTCAGTTTCTGAGTTTTATTTGGTTAGTGGGACAAACAGGCTGATGCGGTGGGAACTTCTTCTGAGATTCTGGCATGCTCCATCCTCAGTTCCCTGGACATTCTTCCAGTGCCTCACATAGTAGGTGTCCAATGACTGTTAGATCAATGCTGCACAATGCTTCTGAGAGGCCTATAATTTAATAAAAAAAAAAATTTTGGAATGTGCACTTAAGAAATCAATAAACACATATTTATTATTAGGCTTCCCTGGTGGCTCAGATGGTAAAGCGTCTGCCTGCAATGCGGGAGACCCGGGTTCGATTCCTGGGTTGGGAAGGTCCCCTGGAGAAGGAAATGGCAACCCACTCAAGCACTCTTGCCTGGAAAATCCCATGGACGGAGGAGCCTGATAGATTACAGTCCATGGGGTCGAAAAGAGTGGACATGACTGAGCGACTTCACTTTCACTTTCACTTTCTATATGTGCCCAGTATTGTGTCTGGCCAGCTCTAAGGAAAACTTAAAAGATGCATTAGGAATAGAGACACAGACATAGAGAACAAATGTTGGGATGCCAAGGGGGAAGGGGAGGTGGGCAGGATGAATTTAGAGATTGAGATTTACATATAAACATGCTATTGATAATATGTATAAAATAGGTAATTAACAGAGAATTTACTGTATAAGGGAACTCTACTTAGTGCTCTATGGTGACCTAAATGGGAAGAAAATCCAAAAAAGAGGGGATATAAGTATGTGTGTATGCTAAGCTGCTTCAGTCATGTCCATCTCTTTGCAACCCCATGGACTATAGCCCACCAGGCTCCTCTGTCCATAGAATATTCCAGGCAAGAATACTGGAGTGAGTTGCCATATAAATAGCTAACTCACTTTACTGTAGAGCAGAACTAATACAACATTGTAAAGTAACTATATACCAATAAAAGTTAATAAAAATAAAAGATGCATTAAAAGTTCTTCTAGGAGACAGATCATAAGGGAGACATTAAATAATGTCTCTGAAATTCTCATATTTACTCCCATCCACAGCAGGAGGAAGTATCCTTTCTTGCTCAGCTGGTTTTGGAGAGGAATATTGGGTAAGCTGAGAGTGGCTGAGTTACTTTACTTAAGAAGAGGGACAGGAATGTGCCGTGGAATTTGTTCTGGTCTCTAGGATGTATCCAAGAGGATTCCAAGCCTTGTGAAAACTGCTCTGCTTTCTAGAGGGTGAAATGTGACCCTGCAACTTCAGAAGCACAATCATTTAATACTTTTTACAAAAGCATTCTGTCTACCCACAACAGGCTTTCCTGGTGGCTCAGTCAGTAAAGAATCCGCCTGCAATGGAGGAGACTTGGGATCAATCCCTGGGTCAGAAAAATCCCCTGGAGAAGGAAGTGGCAACCTACTCCAGTATTCTTGCCCGGAGAATTCCATGGACAGACAAGCCTGGTAGGCTACGGTCCATGAGGTCGCAAGAGTCGGGCATAAGTTAGTGACTAAACCACCACTACCTACCCACAATAGAGACATCAATAGGTTCTAGGAATGAAATACGTCGCTTTATAATCTAGAGCATGTTCAGTTTTTGGAAACCGTGTTTTGATGGTCTCTTTAATACCTTTCTTGTGTGGAGCTCCTTCTCCCAAATTTTAGCTTCTCTTTGGGCAAACTCCAGAAGATGGTTAGGGACAGGGAAGCCTGGCTTGCTGCAGTCCGTGGGGTTCCAAAGAGTCGGATGCAACTGAGTGACTGAACAACAATTACAACAACCAGTGAAGAGAGGTGGACGCACTCTGGGAGCTGTTTCTTGTCTCTCTACACTTACTCACCGGGAACACCTGCATGTCCTGCGTTTGTCTGTGTGGTGTCCTCAGCGCTCCAGCCATATAGATGGGCTCAAGAGGCAGCTTTCTTTTTCTTTTTTTTTTTTACATGAAGCAATAGAATTACAAAATACTAAATTTTTTTTCAAAATTTAATGTTTTCCATAAAATCTGTTGGCAAAACCCCTTCTCCCTTCTCATCTAAATTCTTTAATTTTTACTTTTATTTTTTCCTTTTGGAATTTTTTCCCCTTCATATCCAGAAACAGCACAGATACATTCTGATATTGAATAAAATAGCACATTACAATAGGTGGTACTATCCCTTGTTTTCCTGTTAGTTTTAAAAGAGGGTTTGAAGATAGTGAACTACTTCAGTTCATTTTGGCTGTGACCTAGACAGCATATTAAAAAGCAGAGACATTACTTTATCAACAAAGGTCCATCTAGTCAAGGCTATAGTTTTTCCAGTGGTCATGTATGGATGTGAGAGTTGGACTATAAGGAAAGCTGAGCGCTGAAGAATTGATGCTTTTGAACTGTGGTGTTGGAGAAGACTCTTGAGAGTCCATTGGACTGCAAGGAGATCCAACCAGTCCATTCTGAAGTAGATCAGTCCTGGGTGTTCATTGGAAGGACTGATGTTGAAGCTGAAACTCCAATACTTTGGCCACCTGATGCGAAGAGCTGACTCATTGGAAAAGACCCTGATGCTGGGAAAGATTGAGGGCAGGAGGAGAAGGGGATGACAGAGGATGAGATGGTTGAATGGCATCACTGACCTGATGGACATGTGTTTGGGTGGACTCCAGGAGTTGGTGATGGACAGGGAGGCCTGGTGTGCTGTGGTTCATGGGGTCACAAAGAGTTGGACACGACTGAGCGACTGAACTGAACTGAATTGAACATGACAGCACTCATTTGACAGGGAATAACGTCATGCCCAGTGTCATGGGTATTAGTGTGCCCCTCCCTCTTCAGTGTTGGCTCCAAACCTGCCTTGCTTTTTAAGTTTGGGGGGCAGGGGTCATCCCATCAGTAGCAATCATCAACCCACCAATGGGATGTGTGTGTGTGTGTGTTAGTTGCTCAGTCATGTCCAACTCTTTGTGACCCTGTGGACTATAGCCCACCAGGCTCCTCTGTCCATGGGATTCTCCAGGCAACTGGAGTGGGTTGCCATTTCCTTCTCTAGGGTATCTTCCTGACCCAGTGATTGAACCTGGGTCTTCCATATTGCAGGTAGAGTCTTTACCATCTTAGCCACTAGGAAAGCCCCCCAGTGGGATCTACTTGGTGGTAAGTGGATTAGCAGTTTAAATGCTAAGGGTCACAGGCCTGCCTGACCACAGCACAGCATGGCCACTTGGGTTCCTGCAGAGATGGCCTCAGTTTCCACTTTTGAACACAGGTTCAATCCTTGGTCAAGAAGCTAAGATCCCACATGCTGTAGGGCAAAAAAAGAAAAGAAGGAAAGAAAGAAGAAGAAGAAGTGGGAGTTGGGGGGCCAATGGGCTCTTAATGTCGTTCAGAGATACTTGGCTCTCACAGATCCAAGCTTAATGCTTTTCTGACATCCTAGTGATAGCGTACTCTGTGCAAAGTGGCTATCAGAGTTAATACTGTGAGGAGACAGGGTAGTGAGAAAAGTTTTACAAGAGATAATGAAATATTGCATGTCTGCATTTTACCGTTGACTTGAGTGCATCCTTAGAAAACTGAATGTAACAAAAACCCAGGACATTTCTGGAAGTGGTATACTCTCTAGCAATTTTGTGTGAAGTTTTATACAAGTACTGTTTGATGAGTTATATAAAATGATATAAAAATAGGGAAAAAACAAGAGGGAAAACTGTAGGAAAAGTTTCTAAACACAGGGTAGGAGGTTGAGAAAAATGGCCTAGAATGGAGTGAGAAAACCCAGAATGACTGAGGCTTGTATGAAAGAGTTGAGGATAGGGTAAAAGAGAGAAGTGGCTTTAAGGGGTGGATCTTGAACCCCCCAAAACAGTTTTTCAGAAACTCCTGCTCTGTAATATGTAAAGTAACAAAGCTTGTTTTTCAAGCAAACTTTCAGTAAAATTATCTCTCATCAAAGTTTTGGAGTCAAATTTGTTGATATTTGCAAACAAGGCTTAGACTGGTCTTAAGATCTAGAACTGGTTGCATTCACATTTCAAGAATGTTGAAAGAAACATGCCACTAGATGTCTAAGTTCTTATTTATATAGAGTAAATATAATACTTGTTTTTGACACCAAAGTAGGACATATGGTTTGAAAAATAAACTGACTTATTTAGTTGATTGATAATTAAAATTTCTGAAATGTTTCAGAATTTTGGGCATCAATGTGTGACCAAAATTGCACTTGATAAACCCTAAAGAAAATTGAAAAAAAATGCATTAAATATGGCTCTCTGAAATAATAGGGATTAAATTATTTCAGAAAATTATATCAACTATCTTGGTTTGGGGATATCCCAGAAAACCCAGGCTATAGGCTTGGAAACTCTTGGCATGCTATTCAGAATGTTAAGTTGTAGGTCATGAAAAATTTTAATATAGCAACCACTTTCCCCCTAAGTTGAAATGGTAGGAATTTTATTTATGGAATTATATTTCTGGAGCAGCTGGTGTGTGCCAGGTGCCCGGCTAGGCCCTAGGCACATGCATAAAGCATTACCATTGCCCTTCAGAAGAGCATGGTCAAATGGGAAAGAGAGAGACATGAAACATATACGAGAGTAGAATGGAATAAGCATCGTTGTAGCAGCAACTGCAAGTTTAGACAGATGGACCCTATCTTCCTGCTGAGCTGGGCTTTGCCTAATCAGATGGAGAAGCAAGAATCCTTATGGCTGGACAGGGACAGAAGGTGGGGCCAAAGGATTTGGTGAGGATATTGACTAAATAAGAATGTACAGGAGATAGAAAAAAGATGCAGGGAAAAGGAGATATTTGTTGAATGGCATGAAGTCTGGTGGAAGTTTGAGGACTTAGCTGGTACCCACCATTGTGAGAGCTTTGTAGCTCTTCTTCCTATTTTCAACTTGAGCTCAAATTATCAATGGAATCTTCTATAAAATAGTGCACATTTCTGCTTTCCTCTTAAAGATCTCCCAATGTTTGAGAAAATAGACTCCTCATTCTGGCTTTCAGAATTTTCTACAGTTTGGCCCCCACATACAATTTTGACTTCTAAAAACAGCATTTTAACATATTTCAGACACATAACTCTCCCTACTCCACAAACACACTCAACTTAATCAAGCTTGTCTTCTTTGTTGTTTTAGTATCTTTTCTAAAAACATTGCTCATTGCTAAAAGCACTTGTCAAATACTGCTCCTCTGTGACTTTGCCTGGTCCTCCTTCACTCTTATCTACAGTAGGATTTTTTTTCCCCTCATCTGAATACACATCGACATTTATTTCTATGGTGTCTTCTGTCTTAGAATTATTTATGTATGTGTGTGTGTGCTAAGGCTCTTCAGTCATGTCTGACTCTGTGCAACCCTGTGGACTTTAGCCCACTAGGCTGCTCCTACTATGGAATTTTCACAGGCAAGAATACCAAGTGGGAAATTCTGTTGCCATTTCCTCCTTCAGGAGATTTTCCTGACCCAGGGATCAAACCTGCATCCCTTATGTCTCCTGAATCGGCAGTCAGGTTACTTAACACTAGCACCACCTGGGAAGCTGCGTTGATGTACATATGTTTTCAATCTCTTTGCTTGTAAGAGATTTAAGAAATTCTTATTGTATTCAACTTTAGGTCTTTCCTCTCACTTCTCTTACATCAACTAGCATAAAGTAAGGCCATAAATAATGACTACAAAGAACAAAATTGAGTGGTTCATGGAGTTGATAGTGAGAGACTTGAAAACTCAAGGTGGAAGTGAAGTGTGGAGAGATGTTGAGTTGTGATCCTCTGGAGGACTGTTGGAAGAACCTCTCTCTTTCTTATTCTCCCGTGCGTGCGCATGTTTGTGTGTGTGTGTGTGTGTGTGTGCGCATGCGCGCGCGCGTGCGTGCACGCGCACTCATCTGAGGGTCTTCTAAATACTTAAATCAAGATCAGAAATTCTCTGCTAAAAGCATTAGTAGCTGCGACTATTCGAAAACCATTATAACCTCCTTATTTACTGTGTGATGAGATTGACAGCCTCATTTAAACATTGTGAATAATGCAAAATGCCTTTGTTGGGGATTCCAGTGTACAATTTTTCCAACAGTTTCAATGAATGAATACAAAGTATTTTCAATGCCAAGGATTTCTGAGAAGGAATTTGACTCAAGGTTTTTGTCCCCTACTTGCATAATACAAATGTTACAAAGAAATACTTTTTTTTGAAAAAAAAAAGAAAGAAAAGAAATTATTTAGGAATCCAGAAGTCTATCTGTGGATACTGGTAGGAAATTTGGATTCAGTGCTTGTATAATGAAAAAAAAAAGCATGAAAAATGTAGAATGTTATCTGTTTTATACATAGTATCAGTAGTGTGTATATGTCAATCCCTATCTCCCAATTCATCCTGCTCCCCATTTCCCCCCTTGGTGTTCGTATGTTTGTTCTCTACATCTTTGTCCCTATTTCTGCTTTGTAAAAGATTGGTGTAGATGATCTTATTTTTCTCCCCTCACTATCTAACGAAAAACTTATAATTAAAGAGTGTATTACTCTGTACTCTTCATGTATCTCAGGGGCTTTCCAGGCAGGGCTAGTGAAAACAATCCACCTGCCAGTGCAGGAGATGCAAGAGACATGGATTCAATCCCTGGGTCAGGAAGATCTCTTCAAGTAGGAAATGGCATCACACCCAGTATTCTTGCCTGGGAAATCCCATGGAGAGAGAAGCCTGGCAGGCTACAGTCCATGGGGTCACAAAGAGTCGGACATGACTGAGCAGTTGAGCACACACACACACTTCATGCATCTCCTTGCTCTATTGTTTTGCTGGCTATCTTACTCTAAAATGGAAAGCTGTCTGGATGCAGAAGCTCTTTTCTAATAAGTAGACAAAATTCCTTTTGTTTTGATCCCTTCTCTTTCTCTGCTATTCCATTTAGCAGCATTTGCAGTTGATCTTCATTTAATTTAGTACTGTTTTAGTACTCATTTCTGTACTGTTACGCTTGTTTTTCTTTTCTTATTTTTAAAACTTTTTATTTTATTTTGGAGTATAGCCAATTAACAATGTTGTGAGTTTCAGGTGGATAGCCATACATATATAAATATCCATTCTCCCCTAAACTCAGCTTCCATCCAGGCCACCATATAACACTGAACAGAGTTCCCTGTGCTATACAGTAAGACCTTGTTGGTTATCCATTTTAAACATAGCAGTGTGTACATGTCCATCTCAAACTCCCTAACTATCCTTTCTGCCCCCTGCTCCAACCATAAATTCATTCTCTGAGAGTCTGTTTTTGTTTTGTAAATAAGTTCATTTGTACCTTTTTATTAGATTTTGCATATATGGGATATCATATGATATTTCTCTTTTTTTGTCTGACTTAGCTCACTCAATACGACAACCTCTAGGTCCACCCATGTTGCTGCAAAGGCCATTATTAAACTCATTCTTATTTTTCTAATAAAAAGAATGAAGCCCCGAGAATGTATGAAACTTTCCTGGGATTTTGTTATAGGTTGANTAGCTCACTCAATACGACAACCTCTAGGTCCACCCATGTTGCTGCAAATGCCATTATTAAACTCATTCTTATTTTTCTAATAAAAAGAATGAAGCCCCGAGAATGTATGAAACTTTCCTGGGATTTTGTTATAGGTTGAATTGTGTCCCCTCAAATTCATATGCTGCAGTCTTCACTTACAACACCTCAGAATGTGACCCTCTTTGGGAATGGGATTATTTCAGAAGTAGTTAGTTAAGATGACATCATACTTAGCGGTCAAAGTTAAGGATGGGCCCTTAACCTGGCATCATTGGTTTCTTTGTAAAAGGGAAATTTGAAGACAGGCACACAAAGGGAGAATTCCATGGGGAGATGGCAGAGAGCGAGATGATGCCTCTACATGCCAAGGAATTTCCAGGATTGCCAGCAAACCACCAGAAATGTGTCCTTTAGATACATCACAGCTGCATTTTCTGAATAGATGTCACTTATATGAGTCTTAAGATTCAGGTTAAGTTACTGGGAAACACAGAAGAGGAAGTGATCATTTCTGTCTGGGTGTCTTAGGTTTTTTTGTGATAATTATTTATTTGTTTATTATTATTTTTGACTCATGGCTGCACTCACATTCTGCAGTGATTTTGGAGCCCCCCAAAATAAAGTCTAACACTGTTTCCACTGTTTCTCCATCTATTTCCCATAAAGTGATGGCACCAGATGCCATGATCTTAGTTTTCTGAATGTTGAGCTTTAAGCCAAGTTTTTCACTCTCCTCTTTCACTTCCATCAGGAGGCTTTTTAGTTCCTCTTCACTTTCTGCCATAAGGATGGTGTCATCTACATATCTGAGGTTATTGATATTTCTCCCAGCAATCTTGATTCCAGCTTGTGCTTCTTCCAGGCCAGCATTTCTCATGATGTACTCTGCATAGAAGTTAAATAAGCAGGGTGACAATATACAGCCTTGAGGTTCTCCTTTTCCTATTTGGAACCAGTCTGTTGTTCCATGTCCAGTTCTAACTGTTGCNGTCTAATGGTCATAGCAAACACCCTCTTCTGATAACACAAGAGAAGACTCTACACATGTACATCACCAGATGGTCAACACTGAAATCAAATTGATGATATTCTTTGCAACCAAAGATGGAGAAGCTGTATACAATCAGCAAAAACAAGACCAGGAGCTGACTGTGGTTCAGATCCTTATTGCCAAATTCAGACTTAAATTGAAGAAAGTAGGGAAAACCACTAGACCATTCAGGTATGACCTAAATCAAATCCCTTATGATTATACAGTAGAAGTGAAAAATAGATTTAAAGGACTAGTTCTGATAGATAGAGTGCCTGATGAACTACGGACGGAGGTTCATGACATTGTACAGGAGACAGTGATCAAGACCATCCCCATGTAAAAGAAGTGCAAAAAAGCAAAATGGCTGTCTGTGGAGGCCTTACAAATAGCTGTGAAAAGAAGAGAAGCAAAAAGCAAAGGAGAAATCAGGACTAGGATCTTATTATAAATCAGTGCTGCAAAGAAGACTAAAAGAAGAGTCTTATCAAGGGTCCTACATCAAAGTTAGATGTCTGATAGGGAAAGAGTGGACCCCTGAGATATTTAAGTAGACAAATTTGAGAACACTAAGGCCAACAGTTCTTCTAAATGCTTCTGGGTGGCTAAAGAAACTCCTTCTTCCTTCTTTAGAGGAGAACAGACTCCATTTGTCCAAAGACCATTCACTGACCTCAGCTGAGAAGCTGCCACCTGAGATGATGCTTGTTCTTCTCAAGATGTGTGATTACTACCCCTTCAATGCTGGTAGACCAAATACCCGGAGAGTCTCAACACAGCCTTGGTGAGGAAGTGAAAGTCCTATTTCTGAAAGATAAAGAGAACAAGACAAAGAAATTCTAGAAATTGCTACTATTCTGTATCAGGGATTAGGATAATACAGATAACTGGATCTTGACACACTGACTTGGAGATAATGTAATAGGTATCTGAATACAGAAACATTCACTGACCTGGTGGACACTTAACAATGACTCAGGGGACTTCCCTCATGGTCCAGTGGTTAAGAATCTGCCTTGCAAAGCAGAGGACCTGGGTTCAATCCCTGGTTGGGGAAGTAAGATCCTACATGCCACAGGGCAAGGAAGCCCATGTACTACGAGGAGCAACAAAAAAGCCCATGTGCTGCAAGGAAGACCCTACACCA
This sequence comes from Redunca redunca, assembly GCA_006410935.1. Taxonomy (NCBI): domain Eukaryota; kingdom Metazoa; phylum Chordata; class Mammalia; order Artiodactyla; family Bovidae; genus Redunca; species Redunca redunca. Next base: position 547,343 of record SJYQ01003227.1, read on the forward strand.
CCAAATAAATAACTTTTTTTCTTTAAAAAAAGCAAACAAACCAAAACAAAACCAAAGCAATGACTTAGGAGTCAAAGCCTGAGGTTAGTTCTGGGATTTTGTCAGGATGACCCCTAGAAACTTGGACATGATAATGGACAGTAGTAAATGAAATGGAGAGGCCAGAATCTCCTTGGCACTTTGAGGAAATTGAGGGAAGGCTCAGAGAGGTGAATTGTTAGATGGTTCTATATGGTAAGACCCACCATTTGACTTTGGTCCCTGGGAGCGACTGGGCAGAAGAGTAAAAGTTATGATAGTCCCTTCACTAAGGTAGTATGGAAGTCATTAGAGAGGGCACCAAAATCTTGGAAAAACTTGCTGGTAGATGTTTTCTGCAAGCTGGGGATTGGCAGTAAAATATGCCATGAAACTAGACTCCCTGTTATCAGTAAGGATGTTGGGATTATAGAATGTCAGGAGCCAGGTAACAGTGCTTAACTATCATAGATAAAATTGATTTAATTACAGAATAAGAAGTAGCAAATCAGTTGTGACAATCAAAGTCTGTTTACCTGTAGGAATCTGTGGTAAAGGTCAATAGGTCATGGTAATCCTGAGAATAAGATACAGGAACAGCCAAGGGTTTCTCAATTTATGTAATAAAGAAATAAGAATAAAATGGGGTTGGCAAGTAGAAATTAGTTGCCATAATGGAAAATAGAAGCTTGCGTGTAGTTTCCAAATCTAAGTCATTTTTACAGACATTGATCACATTGATTAAAGGGCAAACTGAATTCCTCTGAGGAAAGACCACCCCACAATACTACCAAGATTTTGTCTGGTAAATACTTCTCTGAACCTTCAGAAAAGATCACGTGCCCATTTACTGGAGAACAGTACAAAGGGAATACATAATGTTTTCAAGGATCTTAGATTTGTGATCTGACATTTGTTGTTATTAAGTTGCTCTCGCTCAGTAAAACTAAAAAGTAAAAGTAAATTCTTACTCTTTCTGACCCCATGGACTATAGCCTATCAGGCTCCTCTGTCCATGGGATTATCCAGGCAAGAGTGCTGAAGTGGATTGCCATTTCCTTCTGCAGGGGATCTCCCTGACCCAGGAATTGAACCCGGGTCTCCCGCATTGCAGGCAGACGCTTTGCTGTCTAAGCCACCAGGGAAGACCATTTAGTTGCCTAATTGTATCCAACTCTTTGTGACCCCATGGACTGTAGCCCACCAGGCTCCTCTGTCCACAGGATTTTCCAGGCAAGAATACTGGTATGGGTTGCTACTTCCCTTTACAGGGGACCTTCCTGACCCAGGGATAAAACTCACGTCTCCTATATTGGTAGGTGGATTCTTTACTGCTGAGCCACCAGGAAAGCCCAATCTGACATTAAATTGTATTATAATCTCTTAGTTTTAATGGGGTTTATGGAAGGCAGGTGAGAACTGAATTGCTGGCTTCATAGTGGGATTTGTGGGTCTATTGATCCTATCTGTGTCTATTTCCCCACCCTCTAAGGTTAATTGATACTATATTCTTAGCTGCTGGCAGAAACCTCTCATTGGTTCTCTGATCTGTGGAGTAAGGTCCATTATGATAGGAAGGGCCAAGTAAGTCCTTGTAATCAAAAGCAATATTATGTCCCAGAAGGGATTGCAGAGTTAGTGCTTTTATTCAAGAGTTGAAGAGTACAGGGACAGTGGGGATTATGTCTTAATCCCTGCCTTCTCAATTCTCCTGTCCAGTTTCTGCAATAACCTTACAAATTATGACGGGATCACCAGGAACTTGGAGCCCCAGTAGCAGAGGCTACACATGTAGGTTCTTGATTGTGATAGATCAGCATTGCCTTGGTATGTGACATGCAGCTCTGGATTTGATGAATGCTTTTGGACCTCCATCGATATATACCCTTCATCGTTTTGCACAAATCCCCTCCTTTCTGTCATAACACAGGGATCTGGGTTATCCTGATGGTCTTCAAGCTGTCATGTAACTCATCTGTGTTGATGACATCATATTAACTACACCTGATGAGCAAGAGGAGGCAAGTGGCCCAAATGCTTTCATAAAACATGCTATGTGACAAAGGGAGAAAGGTAAACCCCAGGGGCTTGGTACATCAGTAAAGTGTTTACGGACATACTGGTTTGGAGCACGTTGGGAAAACTATTAATAAAGGATTTGTATCTCTTATCACTAAGAAGGATATGCCTTGTACCTTGCATCTTTTATCACTAAGAGGCCCAGGACTTGATGGGTCTTTTTGGATTTAGAAGGCAGAATATATAACTTATTTATCAAGGTACTCTGGAAATCTGCCAGTTTATATCTGGGCACAGTGCCAGCACGGCACGTCCAAGGTGCAGGCTGCAGTCAAGCCACCCTGCCATTTAGAGCATCTGACCCACTGTTTTCAACTAGGGGTAACTCCCATGACGAATGAGGATTTCCCAGGGGGTGGGCTGCAGTGCAGTCCTTTAGGGTTCTGAAATGAGGCCACTCTCTCTCTTTTTTAAAAATTTGTATTTATTTACAGCTGTACTGGGTCTTCATTGCTGCACATGGGCTTTTTCTAGTTGTGACAAGCAGGGGCCACTCTTCTGTGGAGTGCCTGGGCTTCTCACTGGGGAGCACAAGCTCTAGGTGCCCAGGCTCAGTAGTTTCTGCACACAGGCCTTGTTGTTCCACTGCATGTGGCATCTTCCTGGACCAGGGATCAAACCTGTGTCCCCTTCGTTGGCAGGCAGATTCTTAACCACTGGACTACCACTCTTTCATTTTAAAGAATAGCTCCCTTAATGTTTCAGAGCCCTCATGGAGCCTGAGTAGTTGATCATGGAACAGCAAATGAGAATGGGATGTGAGCTGCCTCTCATGAATTGAGTGTTTTTGGATCTCATGCATCATCATATTAAATGCACACAGCAGCGAATCCTTGCAGGATAGAGGTGGTACAATCATGAATGGACCTGAGCACAGGCACTGTTGAGTGCACAATTCACCAGCAGCCGTGCCTTAACGCTTAGCTCTCATCTGCCACTATTTTTTGGATAGAAAAGCCAGCTATCCAAAAAATAGATAGAAGAGCCGGTTACATGGTGACAATGCCATTGAAATTCTTCCTTCTTAGAGGAAGTACTAATTCATTCTTTCCAGAACTAACAATAGAAGCAGATGAATTTGTCAATACAAGACCATTTGGGGACTTCTCCGGTGGTCCAGTGGTTAAGATTCCACGCTTTCAATGCAGCGGATGTGGGTCCGATCCCTGGATGGGGAACTGGTGTCCACAGGCCATGGCGTATGGCCAAGAAAATATGTATATAGAAAAAATGACCATTTTTGTCTTACATAAATGACATAAATTTCATGTGGTTCAATCAAGTACATTATTCTGGATATGAGTATGGCAGGCAGAATGATGATACCCATTCCCCTAAACATGTTTACAGACTAATCCTTGAAACCCCTGAGTATGTTAGGTTACATGGCAAACGGGAATTAACATGGCAGATGGAATTACAGTTGCTAACCAGATGACCATAGGATCGAAAGATTTTCCTGGGTTTTCCAGAAAGTTTCACTGTTAATGCTAAGGATCCTTAGAAGAGAGACTTGAAACAAAGAACCAGAGAGATGGCAGTGTAAGGACTCAGTTTTACACGGCTTGGAAGATGGAGCAAGGCAGCCATGAAGGAAAGACTGTGGGCATCCTCCAAAAACCGGAAAAGACAAGGAAATAGCCCCTCTTCTGCCACCTGGCTAGCATCTCCAGAGAGGAATGCACTCTGCCTGCCAACATCTTGATCTTAGCCCACTGAGACCCACAGCAGACTTCTGATCTACAAAACTGTAAGACAGTTCATTTATGTTGTGTTAAGTGACTAATTGTGACGATCTGTTATAACTGTAATAAATAACTAATGTAGTTGACCTTTGAGCAACATGGGGGTGAGGGGTGCTAAACCCAAGCAGTCTAAAATTCAAGTATAACTTTACAGTGAGCCACTGGTATCTGTGGCTTCATATAAGTGGATTTATTCAACCTCAGATCATATAGTACTGCAGCATGAATTTATTGAAAAAGAAAATCCACATGTAAGTCAATCCTAAAGGAAATCCATCCTGAATATTCATTGGAAGGACTGATGCTAACGCTGAAGCTCCAATACTTTGGCCACCTGATGTGAAGAGCCGACTCTTAGGAAATGACCCTGACGCTGGGAAAGACTGAAGGCAAAAGGAGAAGGGGGCAGTGGCTGAGGATGAGATGATTAAATAGCATCACTGACTCAATGAACATGAGTTTGAGTAAACTCCAGGAAATATTGGAGGACAGGGAAGTCTGGCAGTCCATGGGGTCACAAAGAATCAGATACAACTTAGAGACTGAATGAAAACTGAGGATGTAGTGGGGCTTCCCTTATGGCTCAGATGATAAAGAATTTGCCTGCAATGCAGGAGACATGGCTCGATCCCTGGGTCAGGAAGATTCCTTGGAAAAGGAAGTGGCAACCCACTCCAGTATTCTTGCCTGCGAAATCCCATGGACAGAGGGACCTTGCAGTCTACAATCCATGCGGCTGCAAGAGTTGAACACAACTTGGAAACTAAACCACCACAACCACCTGGGGAAGAAGTAAGGACACCTTCTATACATCGAAGATTGGTACTTTTTTAAAATGTTTATTTAATTATCTGCCTGCATTTTCTGCCCCTTTATTTTTCCCATGGTGTTTTTTGTTGTCTGTCATCTTATTTATTTTTAGGCCATGCCATGTAGCATGTGGAGAAGAAAATGGCAACCCACTCCAGTACTCTTGCCTGGAAAATCCCATGGAGAGAGGAGCCTGGCAGGCTACAGTCCATGGGGTCACAAGGAGTTGGACACGATTGAGTGACGTCACTTGACTTGCATGTGAGATCTTTAGCTCCTAGACCGGGGATTGAACCAATGTCTCCTGCATTGGGAGCATGGAGCCTTAACCACTGGCCTGCCAGGGAAGTCCTTAACATTGGTATTTTATTGAATTTTGTGAGCAGAGCTGAGTATGTAATCTTTACTGAGTAAAGATTATTAGATTCAGTGTGTGTCACCCCACATCAACTTGCCTACCCATCCCAAATTCAGTGGTTTGCTTTCTTTTCTGACCAGATTGGCCCTGGAAACTGCTCACAGCATTTTGTGCTACACTCTGAAATGGCTTTATAGCCGACAAACCTCCATTTGTTTACACCTTCCCCAGGAGGTAGGGGCTGAGTGCCGGCACAACCTCTGTGTCAGTTGGAAGTGCATGGGCTTCCCTAGCGGCTCAGCAGGTAGAGAACCCACCTCCCAGTGCAGGAGACACAGGAGATGCAGGTTCAATCCCTGAGTCAGGAAGATCACCTGCTGAAGGAAATGGCAACCTGCTCCAGTGTTCTTGCCTGGGAAATCCCATGGACAGAAGAGCCTGGCAGGTTGCAGTCTATGGAGTCTCACAGAGTTGGACACAACTGAGCAACTGAGTGCACACACACACTCCATGCCACCCACTGCAACTAGCGAGCCAGAGTAGTGCTAGCGCTTTGTTCCAGCCTGAGTGGGGGTACTTGAGGCTCCAGTTTCTTCCGTAGTTGTCCAGAGGGACCTGGAGACCAAGATGGAATTATTGAGGAAGTTAAAGCCCAAAGGAGAAAGTTAATGCTCAAAAGAGATTGGTTGTCTCTTTGACCAATAAGAGATGGAAGAAAAAAAAAGAGAGAGAGAGATGGAAGACATGATCCAAAGAAAATCTGCTCACCCATCCTCTTGCATAGATTCCACCTAGTGGGGCTTTCATTCTGTCTTGTGGAATGGAGAAGCACTGGGATTTCCTTGAGAAGCTGTGCCAGTTCCGAAGCAGATTATCTTGTACTTCCTTCTTCCCTGTCTCAATTTATTTTGCCCCTCTCTCCTCCCCTCAGTATTCAGTGTTAGCACTTTGTCTTTGCCTTCGATTCTGATGTTTTAGAATCCTGGCCTGAGATATTGTACTTGAGGCGTGTTGAAGACTTGAACTACCTGAGTCACAGTGCAGAAGGTAAAGAGGGGTAGATGGTTGAGTTAATTCAAGAGAAGAACTGTCTGCATTTGCTATTGCTCTGGACTGGAACTGAAGAGCTAAGGAAGAGAGGCAATTATAAAACCTTTGAAGCTGATGGTATTGGCAACTGCTGAAATGATGTGTTAATGAAGATTTCAAATATTAAATGTTTGGAGAGAAGGTAATGAGCTGAATTTTGAATATATCCTGCTTGAGGTGCTAGGAGGGTAACATCCAGGTGTTGAAGTCTAGGAGAAAGTTGGAAAAGCATTCTAGCAGCTAAGGTGGTGGCTTTGGTAAATGCAAGGTTGAGGTCAGCTTGCTACAGTGTAAATTTTTTATACACATAGATTTTTATGGCCACATTTCTGGCAGACATGGAGGTGTGTTTCAGCAGTGAATATAATACCTTTTGGAAAATAAATCATCCAATAGCATTTATTTGAATGTCCCCTGCCCTAAAACATTTTAACACTCCTGTCATTTATTTCTTCCAAATCATCTATCATTTATCCTTTCCTGGCTAAGGCCACATTTATCCACAGGGCTGGCTATGATGTGTTATCAGAGGTACCAGTAAGGCTTACTCTGTTTCAGGAAGTTATCTCTTTACTGCCTTGCTCAAGCTGGATTTTCACAATTAGTGGTTCTACTATTGAGATGAAGGATGTAATCTGTCAAAATCTGGTAGGTTATTAGTGGATTTGGAGAGACTGAAAGTAATAGATTCTCTCTGAGGGAAGATTGTGTGTGTGTGAGAAAGAGAGAGAAAGGTGGTGTCATCAACGGTGTAAAATAGTGGTTCTATTAAGATTCTTGTGTCAGTCACTTGGGTTTCATCCTAGACCTGTTGTCTTTGGCTCTTGGAAAAATTACTTCACTAAGATTCAGTTACACTATATCTATAAAATTGAGCATAATCATAATAAATACCTAAAGGGCTGTTATGTGATTTAAATGGAAACGTGAATGAAGGGTACTTCATTTATGCTAGGCTCTCAAAAATTATTAATGATATTTTTAAAAGTATGAATTGGAAAGCCAAAGACAAACATTACCTACTTTATAATTCAGTCCAGAAACGGGCTTTGGATAATGGATGATCATTGTTAGTAAATTTAGATTTTGTATACATTTTTTTCTCTTAACTCATATTATTCATAATTTAAATAAAGTGAATGATTCCAAGCAACCCTTCCCCCCACCCCTGTGGAAGTGTCATTCACCTGCCTTGCTCTTTAGCTCCCTGAGAAAGTGGCTTTTCAGTGTTAAAGTCTTACTCATTCACTTGGAGGTGGATGGTCTGCGTTACCTCCAAACACACCTTAAATTGTCCATCTCTCATCATCTATTAATACATGGCTTTGACAGTGGCAGTGACCTCCTGATGGAGCTCATTTTCATTTTTTCCCCCTACAGTCTGTTCTCCCCTTAACACAGAGATGGCATTGAGAAGAGTTCAGTTGATTCCTGTTTTAGTTCATTGGTGTTAGTTAACGTTAGTTGCTCAGTCATGTCTGACTCTTTGTGACCCCATGGACTGTAGCCTGCCAGGCTCCCCTGTCCATGGAATTCTCCAGGCAAGAATACTGGAGTGGGTAGCCTTTCCCTTCTCCAGGGGATCTTCCTGACTCAGGGATCGAACCCGGGTCTCCTGCGTTGCAGGTAGATTCTTTACCGTCTGAGCAACCAAGGAAGCCCTTGTTTTGATTAGAGTAAAATCCAAACTAATCATGACTTCCATTGTCTCCCATTAGTAGATTTCTGTCACATCGATGTCATTAAAAGCAGCCACAGATCTTATTCTGTTTCTCAAAATATCAAGCCCTTTTTGTTTCTTTCTTGGTGGCTTTCTTATTCAGGGCCTTTTCACTGGTCTCATCTCTCCCAGCTCATGACAAGTCACAAATTTGTGTTCACAAATGATCACCCCTTTCTTTTTCTTTATAGCACTTATATCACAATTTTATTGTTATTATCTTATTTCTCTATTATTTCATTTGCATAAGCCTCTCTCTTCTATAAGAGCTACATGAAG
>SJYQ01003227.1:555454-606460 GCA_006410935.1 Redunca redunca
GTTTAGCGTTGTATCTGCAATGTTAAATGAGCCTGGCATAGAACAAGTACTCAGTAAATATTTGTTTAGTGAGCAAATGAGTGAACAAATGAACACGAGGCAGTATTATTGACCATCCATGTTTCCATGACTAAGAGAGTTAGAAAATGAAGTGATGATGAAGACCACCCACAATGATGATAATATACAAGATGTCTCTGTGCCTGCGGGTAGTTGAAAAGAAGTAAGTGTGAAAGTTTTAACAGTTGAGAAAGTAGTGCATAATAATTGCAAACATATTGTTTTTGTTTGTTTGTCAGGCATTGTTCTAAGAAAAGGAAGCATATTAATTCTTTAAGTCTCACTATAACCCCACCAAATAGAAGCTGTTATTAGCACCCATATTTTATAGATGAGGAAATAGTTGCAAAGGAGTTGAGTAAACTGATGCTCAAGACGACACAGTTAGCAAACGTGGGGAGGATGTGAATCCAACAATCTTGTCCACATAGCTACCCACTCTATGACTCTTTAAAGTAGTCAAACAGGCTCATCAACATGATACGGACACTGAATGATGCAAGCAAGGATCATAGCTCATAACTGTTCATATCCACTTAGTAGTTAATTCTCTACCTTACATGTGCTGGTCATATATCAGGTTGAATCGGAATTCAGCAGGGTAGGTAAGGAAAGAAAAGTCTTAAGCTAGACCTTAAAAATCAACACGTTAGTTGGAAGAATATTCTAGAGGTCATCAGGGGAAAAAGATGATAAATAAAAACAGAACATTTTGATAATATAGATGATAAGATTTTTATAGAATCCAAAAAGAGTAGGATAAATGAATGTGTTTCCAAGGAAAGAACGGCATCCCAAAGAAAGAGGGTAGCTTGACTAGAGAACACAAATACATGATGAAATTGGCAAACAGAACCCTTCAGTGGAGAGGAATGATTCATGAGGCTTCATAGCTTGATGAAAATATGATGAAAATATCATCTTTAGGGTATGCAATTTTTAATTCGCTGATTCTATACAGTGACTCCTTGGTATCCACGGGAGATTGGTTCCAGGACAACCTCACAGCCCCATGTGTGTGTGCTAAGTTGCTTCAGTTGTGTCCAACTCTTTGTGACCTCATGGACTATTGCCTGCCAGTCTCCTCTGTCCATGGAAGTCTGCAGGCAAGAATACTGGAGTGGGTTGTCATAGTGCCCTCCTCCAAGGGATCTTCCTGACTTCCCCCACAATACCAACAATTTCCAGATGCTCAAGTCCCTTATATAAAATGGAAAAATATTAACACATAACCTATGCACATCCTCCTGTATATATTATATTATCTCTAGATTACTTATGAAACCTAACACAATGTAAATTCTATGTAAATAGTGATAAATACGATGTAAATGTCACACTGTGAATTGTTGCCAGTTTGCAGCAAATTCCAATTTTGCTTTTTGGAACTTTCTGAATTTTTTTTCCAATTATTTTCAATCTGCAGTTAGTTGAATCTGTAGATGTGGATCCTGTGGGTACAGAGGGCCAGCTGTATTTACCAAGCAAGCTTCAGATTTAAATTCAATTTCTCAATGTTTCCTGACCTGGAAAAGAAAGGTCCAAGATCATAGGCAGACTTGTTGTTGCCAATAGGGATGTGGGTATGGAAGGGATGGATTGGAAGTTTGGGATTTGCAGATACAAACTATTATATATAGAATGGATAAACAACAAGGTCTTACTGGGAAGTATATTCAGTATGGTTCTGTAATAAACCATAATGAATAAGAATATGAAAAAGAACATATACATGTATAACTGAATCATTTTGCTATAAGCAGAAACAAACACAACATTATGGTAAAGAATCTGCCTGCAGTACGAAAGGCCTTGATTAGATCCTTGGGTTAGGAAGATCCCCTAGAGAAGGGAATAGCTACCTGCTCCAGTATTCTTGCCTGGAGAATTCCATGGACAGAGGCTAACTGTCCATGGGGTCACAAAGAGTCGGACAGAGCTGACCAGCTCACACACACTATACTTCGGCAGGAATAGAGACTCAGATATAGAGAGCAGGCTAATGGATAAAGAGGGGGAAGGATAGGGTGGGACAAATCGAGAGAGTAGCATGGAAATATACACATTACCATATGTAAAACAGATAGCTGGTGGGAAATTGCTGTGTAACACAGGGAGCTCAACCTGATGCTGTGTTATCACCTGGAGGCATGAGATATGGGGGCTGGGGACTGATAAGAGGGAAGTTCAAGGAGGGGGGTCATATGGGTGCCTATGACTGACTCATGCTGATGTATGGCAGAAACCAACACAACATTGTAAAGCAATTATTTGCCAAGTAAAAATAAATCAATTTAAAAAAGAGTTTGTTTCCAATCAAGAATTATGTATCCTAAAAAAAAAAAGATTTTTGTATCTTGATCTCTCTAGTACACACACAGACATGCATGTGAGCACACACACTGCCTTCTCCCAGCATACAGTTATATACTATTCTAATACTATCATCCCCCTGACACAGACTACACCTGTAGACATCATAAGGGGTGAGAACTGGGAAAAGGAGCATGGGGTGACATTGATTGAAAGACTTGAATGAATTTGTTTACCCAACATGGTCTGATTTTCAGCATCATCCCAAGAGTTTTGGTGCCTGGGTCCCTCCCAAGGCTAACATTAATCAGTTGACATAAAAACACTCATAATTACATAGATCTTAGATGAAAACTGGGGATACAGATAAAACACATTCTAAAATAAAGGCAGTGCAGTTCATCACAGAAGGGCTCTGTTCAGTGGATAGGAAATATAGGCTGGATGGCTGTAACATTACTTTGTACTCTTGGAAATATGACCCTGACACCCTGGACTGTGTGGCAAGGCCTCCAGTCTTTCTCCAGTCTTAATTGAAATCAAACTAAACTAAATATAAGGCTTTTCCTTCCCTCCCCCCTTTTCTCCTTCATTCCATTACTTTTTCATAGTTAATGTCTATGTGGAACTAACTGGCTGCACTGTTTTTCAATTCATTCTCCCCAAAGCCTCCTCTGGAGCCATAAAACCATGAATAAGAGGAATTAGCAAACAGAAAGCCTATGATTTTAGAGTATCTGGGGTAAATGGGAATATAATTAGGCTGGTGCTGGTTTACAATTAGGAGAGGGATTATATCTGCCTTTGCTCACTGTCTACCAAGGTAACCTGGAGAAATACGACTAATTTGGAGGAGAATTATCACGTTAGCCCATAGCTGTCGTTCAGCGTCTCTCTCCCCCAGCTGCGGTAACTCCACCAGCCCCTTCTTGCAGAGAAAGCCCCCGCTACCACCCCTGCTGCTTTATAAATGCTCTCTTCAACCCGAAGGGATTGTGCTCACAGCACAGTGCAATTTTCATTTAGAAATGGACTTCCAATCGTGTTGACACACCTCATTAGCTAAGACCGACCTCTTAAGTCAGGGAGTTTCATACAGGTGTTAAGTATTGGAGGGAAAAAAAAAAAAAAAAACCCTAACAAGTCAACGCAGAAAAGCTTTATTCTTCACCCAAATAAATAAGGGAAGACAGCGTTGCTTACTCCAAGTCCCTTGTACCGTGTAATTCTAAGCTTGATGATCTTCGCTGTTGCTATTGTTTTATTTATTTTCTTTTTCTCCACTCTAGGGTGGAAAGTCGCATTATTTGTAGATGATGCGGGTGCGGTTACACACGAGTTTGGCTTTCTAGAATTACAGAAAAATGGCGCAATATTGTTTTTCTCTCCATGGCTTCCGACCATGTGCGTTCTCCTCATTGTCAGGTGTGCCATTTGGAAGTATTCAGTTAAATTTATTTAAATGTTTAATTTTATCAGCCTCTGCTGGGCGTGCATTTGGCACTTTATTTTACTTATTGGTTTATCCGATGAGCTGTTTCTCAGTTGTCTAAGGGAGTATGTGTACTGATAACTGTGGCAGGTGTTTAAGCGTTTGGCAGGATTTGTCACTTGGAAGAGAACCAACCCAGCTTGGGCCCTGTCCTGTGGTAGTAAATTTCAGTTCCGCTGTAGGTTTCTCCCGCTCGTCTATGATTTACTTGTCAGGGAAGAGCCTCTAAGAGGTTCTATTGAGTTAGATGACTCTGCCATCCTCAGAAATATTTAATGAATCAGTTCCCATTATAAGAGTAGTCTGGAGACAATCGCTTGTCTATTTTGCTCTTTTTCTTCCTGTTTCTTTCTAAGCCTTTTCCTGACGAAGAAAATTGCATCCTAAACGTGCCCTATGTAATTAATATGTGATCCTTGCCTTTTTTTTTTGGACATCATTTTATGTTTCATGATGAGCGTTTGCTAACAGCAGAAATGGGATAGAGGATGTCAGGAGAGAGAAACTACTCGAAAGGCTTTATGTGATGAACCACATTGTCAAGCATTACTGGAAAAAATACGACCGCAGAACAATGACAAAATGCAGGGGAGAGACACCAACGGCACCCACAGATAACCATGTGCATTCCCAGGCAAGAATACTAGGGTGGTTTGCCATTTCCTTCTGCAGGGATGTAACCCACATCTCCTGCACTGCAGGCAGATTCTTTACCACTGAGTCACCAGGGAAGCAGTGGTATTAAAGTTTTTATTTGCTCACTTAAGATGCTCAGATATCATCATGATTCTAGTTGGTTTCAGATTGTGTTCTGGAAAAAAATTCTCTAGTGCATTGTTACCAAAGAGTGATGCTGTTGCTACTAAGTTGCTTCAGTTGTGTTTGACTCTGTGCGAGCCCATAGATGGCAGCCCACCCAGGCTCCCTCATCCCTGGGATTCTCCAGGCAAGAACACTGGAGTGGGTTGCCATTTCCTTCTCCAATGCATGAAAGTGAAAAGTGAAAGTGAAGTCCCTCAGTCGTGTCCGACTCTTAGCGACCCCATGGACTGCAGCCTACCAGGCTCCTCTGTCCATGGGATTTTCCAGGCAAGAGTACTGGAGTGGGGTGCCATTGCCTTCTCCGACTGTAAGAATAACCTTCTTGAAGGATGTAGATTCTAGCCAGAAACTAGATTGACTTGGATCAGAATCTACAGAGGGAGGAGCCCAGGAATCTATAATTTTGACAAAGGCTTACTTTTACTATCAGACAATTTTGGGAAACATTGCTGTGTGTCTGTGAGCTGTTGGTCTAGGGGAAAGAAAATGGTCTATGAAGACAGGAAGACGTGGACTTGAGTCTCTGCTTTCTCATTTCCTAATTATGTGGCCTGGCAAGTAAACTTCTCTGATCCTCATTTTTCTAATCAATAATTAAGGATAATACTAATAGAGACTGATATTAAAAATATTTGACAGCCTGGTGGCATGGCAGCCACCAATTAGAATCAATACTAGCCAGAGCTCTGTGCCAGGCATTGACTTCTTTTTTAAGTCTTTATTGAATTTGTTCAATAAAGACTTGGACTTTATTGCAAGTCCAAGGGTCCAATAAAGAAGATCCAACCAGTCTGTCCTAAAGGAGATCAGTCCTGGGTGTTCATTGGAAGGACTCATGTTGAAGCTGAAACTCCAATACTTTGGCCAGCTCATGCGAAGAGTTGACTTATTGTAAAAGACTCATGCTGGGAAGGATTGGGGGCAGGAGAAGGGTACGACAGAGGATGAGATGGCTGGATGGCATCACCGACTCGATGGACATGAGTTTGAGTGAACTCTGGGAGTTGGTGATGGACAGGGAGGCCTGGCATGCTGGGATTCATGGGGTCGAAAAGAGTCAGACAGGACTGAGCGACTGAACTGAACTGAACTGAATTTGTTACAAGTGTTTCTGTTTTGGTTTTTGGCCATGAGGTATGGTGAATCATAGCTCCCTGAGTAGGAATCAAACCTGTATCCCCTGAACTGGAAAATGTAGTCTTAACCACTGGACCATCAGAAAAGTCCCCAGGCATCAACTTTTTAGCTCCCATTCATGGGGAGAGCAGTTGATGGCAAGAGAGCCTGGGGAGTCAGGTGGGGAGCACTTGGAAGACTAAGGCCGTGGGTATTTACTAACTCATGAGAAAGTATTATAGTATTCCCATAATTGGGAAGGCTATGTCCTTATGCCTATCAGCAGGCTAGCAGTTCTCAATAAATTCAGATGGTTGGGAATATTAAAATAATGCTTAACACTGCAGTGCCTAGAATCCTGTAGGTATTCAAAAAGTAAAAGTTACTATTAGCATTCATGCTTTTTATTACTTATTACATATATTATTATGGAACTGAACCAGACCAGAGAAGATCAGGTCCAAGAGTCCATAGATACTCCCAGAATCTCTAGAATAAGATTATAATCAAGTTATTGATCTAGCCTTGGGAGGGCAAGGATGTGAGTACAGAAAGGGGATCTGAAATTGGGAAATGATTCCAGGTGTGGAAAAACAGCTAAGATATGAATGAGGGTTAGAGGGAACCTCATGTGTCACCTTAAGCCGAGACAGAGCAGATAGTTACAGGGTCCACCGAGACCCCAACCCTGTAGAGAGAGCTACCAAGAATCTAAAGAGAGATGTATTCAGATACTCAGTAGTGGATGCCAAGAGCGTAGCTGCAGGGATGGGGTGCAAATTAGGTGAAAGACTAGGTGGTGAAGATGATGCAGCAACTAGAATCCAGCCTTGAGGAGACTTGGCTGCACAAGTCACAGGGTCATAATAGCAAAAAAATTGATGTAATGCGGTGATAAAGCTTCTTAAATATAAACACTTAGTCCTCTGCCTAAGGACTGGGCTGATTTTGCCCTATGGGTCAAATTGTAGCCTACAGAGGAAGGCTAAGTGGACAATTATCCAAGCAATAACTCTGATCTATGTGATGATACAGAAGCCCAGTGTTGCAACTTCCAGCAAGAGACTGAGAAAGGAGTGGGTGAGAGAGGATGGCGGTAATCTGCAGAGGTGGGGGCAGGGAAAGAGAAAAGAGGAGAGCTCAGCAGGCAAGGAGATGTCCTTCAGAGACCTGTCAGTCTTTTTCCTCCCACACTCACCGGCTGTCTCTGCCTTTAGACCGTTTTCCTCTCATCCATTGACATTTGCTCCCCAAATAATGTAATTGTGGAAGCCAATCTCTATTGCCCTAGGAAAGCATTATACACATTTATTAAATGGAAACAGAGCTATTTGTAGAGAGCTTAACTTAAAAAAAAAAAAAGAAAGAAACTACTACTCTCCAGGTAGTGACCGCAGTGCAGCCTGCAACCCTGTCATTGAGCCACTGCTGGAAGGAAGAACCCAGCTGTTGGCACTTCTGTGGGGCTGGGAGAAGCCCAAATTGAGAAAACTTCATGTTTTGTAACCCACAGCAATATTGATTATTCTCTGCTGCCTTCTGTGGGAATCAGAAATGATTTTAGCAAGAAGGATGGCTGGGGGCAAATAGAAAAACAGGTTTCTGAGTAGTTCAAGAAGCACCAGAGAGGGAGCGCTAGCAAGTGGGACTTCTGGTTCTCCTGCTGCCTTTCGCAACCACCACTTCCTCCATTTACCTCTGGCCAGTGTTGATGTGGAGCCATTGGGAACATTAGCAAACCTCAAAGGGAAAAGTTACCAAACTGCTTCTTGGTTGCTCTCATTTCTAAATGTTGACACTGTTGACTTAGAGTGATTTTCAAGATGGGTACCTGGTCCTCCAGGACTTAAATAATGCATATTTATTTATATCTTTAAATAAGTTTCTTTAGGCACCTCCTATTCTCAGAACTGTCACAGTTAAGCTGAAGGGGGTAAGTTTGGGCTGGAAAGACAGTTTCTTTCTCTGGAGTTTAAATTAAATCCTTGACATTATGAAACGTTACAGATCCATTACCATTGTCGATTGTGTACTCTTCCTATGTTTTTCCTATTGCATTATTCAGAATTAAGTTAAGAATTCTTTTTATTGTGTCTTAATGTTTCTGGGATGTGGACAGATCAATATTTCCAGCCTGTGCACACTCTACCTAAGGGCTGTGAGTCATATCTGCTTTGAAAGAAATAGCACTTAAGGACTGTCAGTCAAGTCAGTTGTAAGAAACATAGGACTCTTTAAGAATTACTCTGCCTCCTCCTCACATCTAAATATAGCCAACTAGTTGGAGTGTCTAAGGCAGATAGCTAAGCTGTATTTTTAAAATGGTACAATTGCAATCAATCTACACAAATAAAAAGCTCAATGTCTTATTACCTATGTATAGCAAATATATAATCTTTGTTAAACTAAAAACTATATAACAATATGAGTAAGGAATATAGGTAAGAAAATGACCCAGTTTCCTAAAGTCATTTGGACATCAATATTAACAGTATATTGTTTTACTAGGTCCTTGGACCCAAGTTGGAAAAGCACTGGGGCAGGGTATGTGAAGATGAGATTTCCAGTCTCTGTTTGGTCACTGCTTAACTGCATGACCTTTATAAACTACTGCCTTCGACGCTTCCTTCCCAAGGTCTGAGTCTCCTTTCAGACTTCAGGTTAAGGACTACATATTAAGAATGGACTGTGTATTTTCAGATTCACTTGCTGCTTCTTCGTGAGAACTTGGAGTTCATATCAATCAGCTTGATATAGAATAAATCCCCCTTTAACACTCAAACTGGCTTGCCTCATTAGAATTTGCTCATTGTTCCTGGAAGTAAATAAAAGCAAAATTGTTCCTCTGGTATCTAATATACTAATAACATAACAAGTATTTACTCAGTGATGACTTACCTTAAGCTCATCTCTGTGCTAGGTCTGTAGTTAATTGTCTCTCTGTATGAGCTTCCACTTACTGACCACATAATTTATATTTGCAAAGTGATATTTGGATTCTTCTGGCACGTTATTGCCAAGAGCACCGATAAAAGAGTCATACTATGCCCTAATATCCCTGATTATATTTGTATCAGTGTCATAGAGGTTGTATCAGCAGACAGAACAATGGACTGTACCATTAAATTAGCACAATTTTGCAGCACCGTCTGGCAGAAGCTCACACTTAATCCAAGAGGTTATTCAACCCTATCCAATATGATTACTCTATAAATATTTGCCTAAGCTCAGCACCAGCCGTTATATCACTAATCACACACAGGTTGGTTATAGCGAAGACCCCCAGTGTCAGCAATTTGAAAAACAAAGCTAATTAGTTTTGATTTAGGGATGGGAAGACTTATTAAGTTGAAAGTGGAGAGTTCGCACCGTATAGTGGCTATTTACAGCACATAGGAATATGAAGGAGATTTACTCTTATTTGCATAGGATTTTGAGAAGGAATGGAAGGACTGCCAGGCTAAGAATACAGGCATGTGTGACAATAAGTGGCCTCAGTGTAGTGAGGCTGGGGGATTGGGGTGAGCAATAGAACAACCCTATTAAAATAGAATGACCCCCTAAAAACATGATCCCAAATGAATATTCATTAAGTAATCAGTGTGTTTCTATATATACCAACTTTAAGACAAGTCCTTGGTTTCCCTTTCCAAACAGAGTACTGATCCTAACTCCTCAACAGAGAATCCTGGTACCAACTACAGTGTTGACCCATGAGGGCTGATATGGAGGGTAGCAAAGGAATCCCTTCTGCCTGCATCCCTGAGCCACCAGTCTACTATGGTACTTGGGTTTACTATTATTATAGTCTTTCCATCCTCTAAGAATATTTTGAATTGGAAAATTTTTACTTAGTAACTTTTTTTACTTAGCCCTAAATAATGCAGAGCTATTTATTCCACTTTTTGAAAGGCTATTGTTTAACACAAAGACCTCCTTAGACACTAAACCCTGGATAAGGGAGCCACTGGAGGCAAGCACTCCAGTACCCTTGCCTGGAGAATTCCATGGACAGAGGTGCCTGGTGGGCTACATTCCCTGGAGCCACAAAGAGTCAGACAGGACTGAGAGGTTAACAGTCACACACAGACACTAAAGGAAGAGAAGGAACATTAATCAGCCCTTAAATGGGACCAAGCTGGGACCTCCTTGGCAGTCCAGTGGTTAGGACTTCATCTCCCAATGCAGTGGGTACAGATGTGACTCCTGGTCAGGGAGCTAGGGTCCCACATATCTTGGGGCCAAAACACCAAAAAACATAAAACAGAAGCAAACTCTGTTTTGTAACAGAATTTGTAACATATTGTAACAAATTCCACAAGACTTTAAAAACAGTCCACACCGTTCTTAGGTGTTTAGGTGTGTTTAGGTGTTTTTAGGTGTTTAGGCCAGAAACTGGAGTAAACACTGTACTACCCTCTTTAAATATTCTCTCATTTAATTTAAAACTCATTATAATTTTCTTTTTAAGATTCTTAATTTCCCCTTTAAAGATGAGGAAATTGAGACCCAGTGGGGTTAAATAATTTAGCTTGGGGCATTTCATACTCTTCCACTGATTACCAGATTTTTCTACTCACAGTTGAGATCTTGGGAAAGTCGTTCCTTTCTTTGGTGTCACTTGCCTCCTCGGTGAAGTAACAGGAATAGCTAAGATCACCGGTCTCTCAACTTTTTTGATTATACTATCTTATTAATTAAAAAAAAAATCTTGGAGCATTTATAGACAAATATGTATTTACAGTAAGTCACACGTATAGTATTGTGAATCCATTCATTAATTAATGAGCTTATGGCTTTCTTAATTTTACACTAAAAATATAAATCTTTGTATTTTCCCTTCAGGATTGAATCAAGATATCAAGATCATATGCACCCTACTTTGTAAACTGCAGGACTCGATGATCTCCACCAGCTTTCAAAATCTACGATTCCAGGCTATCTGTTCAGCTTTGAAATTATAGAAAGAATACATTGATGAAAATTGAGTAAATTATGATTGAAGAGGCAGAAGCAACTGAAAAAACTAGGCCAGGAATGCTCAGTTGAAAGCCCTGGGCAATGTAATGCAGAAAAACTGGAAACCCAATAAATGGTGAGGAAGAAGAAGAGATGAAAGGAGATGATGATGATAATAACAACACAGTAGAATACTTGCTATGTTTTGGCCCTAAGTCATTTTACAAATATTTCTTTATTTTTGTAATCACCACCACAACACTACGAGGTAGGAGCTATTGTCTTTAAATGAGGAATGGAGGAGATGGAAATGAAGAACACAGAAGTCAGGTATCTTTATTGATTGTATATCTAATAAAAAGCTGAACTGAGATTCAAAGCCAGTCTCTGGGTCTCAGAAATGAGACCAAAGGTCGTAGAAAATTGCAAAGTATTAGTGAACATTTCTTCATTGTCTTATCATGAGCAACTCATTGATTGTTTTATCAGAGTTCTCTAAGACAGAGAAGGGTAGATAAGTAGATAGACAGATAGATAGATGATAGATAGAGTTATTATTAAAAAACCTGGTTCGTGTGATGATAGAAGCTGGGAAGTCTGTAATCTTCAGTGTGGGCTGGCAGCTTGAAGACCCGGGACACCAATGGTGAAGACGAAGACCAAAAGCAATTGGCTGAAAAACTCCTTCTTGCTCTGGAAGGCCAACTTATTTTATTCTATTTAGGTATTCAACTGATTGGATGCAACCCACCCAAATTATGGAGAACAATATGCTTATTTGGTGTTCATCAATTTTAAAATTAATCTCATTCAAAAATATCTTCCAAATTGACCTAACCACCTCATCAGTGTAAGCCATTCAGTATATTTCATCTACACTATTTCTGAGATTCCAAGGTAAGGAGCAACAGCTGCGCTTTGCTGGAACAGCCGTGAAGAGATACCCCATGTCCAAGGTAAGAGAAACCCAAGTAAGATGGTAGGTGTAGCAAAAGGGCAGACACACTGAAACCATGATCACAGAAAATTAGTCAATCTAATCACACTAGGACCACAGCCTTTTCTAACTCAATGAAACTAAGCCATGCTCTCTGGGGCCACCCAAGATGGGCGGGCATAGTGGAGAGGTCTGACAGAATGTGGTCCACTGGAGAAGGGAATGGCAAACCACTTCAGTATTCTTGCCTTGAGAACCCCATGAACACTATGAAAAGGCAAAATGATAGGATACTGAAAGAGGAGCTCCCCAGGTCAGTAGGTGCCCAATATGCTACTGGAGATCAGTGGAGAAATAACTCCAGAAAGAATGAAGGCTTGGAGTCAAAGCAAAAACAACACCCAGTTGTGGATGTGACTGGTGATAGAAACAAGGTCTGATGCTGTAAAGAGCAATATTGCATAGAAATCTGGAATGTCTGGTCCATGAATCAAGGCAAATTGGAAGTGGTCAAATAGGAGATGGCAACAGTGAACCTCGACATTCTAGGAATCAGCAAACTAAAATGGACTGGAATGGGTGAATTTAACTCAGATGACCATTACATCTACTCCTGCGGACAGGAATCCCTTAGAAGAAATGGAGTAGCCATCATGATCAACACAAGAGTCTGAAATGCAGTACTTGGATGCAATCTCAAAAATGACAGAATGATCTCTGTTCGTTTCCAAGCCAAATCATTCAATATCACAGTAACCCAAGTCTATGCCCCAACCAGCAACGCTGAAGAAGCTGAAGTTGAATGGTTCTATGAAGACCTTTTAGAACTAACACCCAAAAAAGATGTCCTTTTCATTATAGGGGACTGGAATGCAAAAGTAGGAAGTCAAGAAGCACCTGGACTAACAGGCAAATTTGGCCTTGGAATACAGAATGAAGCAGGGCAAATACTAATAGAGCGTTGCCAAGAAAATGCACTGGTCATAGCAAACACCCTCTTCCAACAACACAAGAGAAGACTCTACACATGGACATCACCAGATGGTCAACACTGAAATCAGATTGATTATATTCTTTGCAGCCAAAGATGGAGAAGCTCTATATAGTCAACAAAAACAAGACCGGGAGCTGACTGAGGCTCAGATCATGAACTCCTTACTGCCAAATTCAAACTCAAATTGAAGAAAGTAGGGAAAACCACTAGACCATTCATGTATGACCTAAATCAAATCCCTTATGATTATACAGTGGAAGTGAGAAATAGATTTAAGGGCCTAGATCTGATAGATAGAGTGCCTGATGAACTATGGACGGAGGTTCGTGACATTGTATAGGAGACAGGGATCAAGACCATCCCCATGGAAAAGAAATGCAAAAAAGCAAAATGGCTGTCTGTGGAGGCTTAACAAATAGCTGTGAAAAGAAGGGAAGTGAAAAGCAAAGGAGAAAAGGAAATCTATAAGCTTCTGAATGCAGAGTTCCAAAGAATAGCAAGGAGAGATAAGAAAGCCTTCTTCAGCGATCAATACAAAGAAATAGAGGAAAACAACAGAATTGGAAAGACTAGAGATCTCTTCAAGAAAATTAGAGACACAAAGGGAACATTTCATGCAAAGATGGGCTCGATAAAGGACAGAAAATGGTATGGACCTAATAGAAGCAGAAGATATTAAGAAGAGGTGGCAAGAAGACACGGAAGAACTAAACAAAAAATATCTTCACAACCAAGATGATCACGATATTGTGATCAATCACCTAGAGTCAGACATCTTGGAATGTGAAGTCAAGTGGGCCTTAAAAAGCATCACTATGAACAAAGGTAGTGGAGGTGATGGAATTCCAGTTGAGCTGTTTCAAATCGTGAAAGATGATGCTGTGAAAGTGCTGCACTCAATATACCAGCAAATTTGGAAAACTCAGCAGCGGCCACAGGACTGGAAAAGGTCAGTTTTCATTCCAATCCCAAAGAAAGGCAATGCCAAAGAATGCTAAGTCTACCACAGAATTGCACTCATCTCACACGCTAGTAAAGTAATTCTCAAAATTCTCCAAGGCAGGCTTCAGCAATACGTGAACCGTGAACTTCCAGATGTTCAAGCTGGTTTTAGAAAAGGCAGAGGAACCAGAGATCAAATTGTCAACATCCGCTGGATCATGGAAAAAGCAAGAGAGTTCCAGAAAAACATCTATTTCTGCTTTATTGACTATGCCAAAGCCTTTGAGTGTGTGGATCACAATAAACTGTGGAAAATTCTGAGAGAGATTGGAATACCAGACCACCTGACCTGCCTCTTGAAGCAACAGTTAGACCTGGACATGGAACAACAGACTGATTCCAAATTGGAAAAGGAGTCCGTCAAGGCTGTATATTGTCACCCTGCTTATTTAACTTACATGCAGAGTACATCATGAGAAACGCTGGACTGGAAGAAGCACAAGCTGGAATCAAGATTGCCAGGAGAAATAGCAATAACCTCAGATATGCAGATGACACCATCCTTATACAGAAAGTAAAGAGGAACTAAAAGGCCTCTTTATGAAAGTGAAAGAGGAGAGTGGAAAAGTTGGCTTAAAGCTCAACATTCAGAAAACTAAGATCATGGCATCTGGTCCCATCACTTCATGGGAAATGGATGGGGAAACAGTGGAAACAGTGTCAAACTTTATTTTTGGGGGCTCCAAAATCACTGCAGATGGTGACTGCAGCCATGAAATTAAAAGACGCTTACCGCTTGGAAGAAAAGTTATGACCAACCTAGATAACATATTGAAAAGCAGAGACATTACTTTGCCAACAAAGGTCCATCTAGTCAAGGCTATGGTTTTTCCTGTGGTCATGTACGGATGTGAGAGTTGGACTGTGAAGAAAGCTGAGTGCCGAAGAATTGATGCTTTTGAACTGTGGTGTTGGAGAAGACTCTTTAGAGTCCCTTGGACTTCAAGGAGATCCAGCCAGTCCATTCTGAAGGAGATCAGCCCTGGGATTTCTTTGGAAGGAATGATGCTGAAGCTGAAACTCCAGTACTTTGGCCACTTCATGCGAAGACCTGACTCATTGAAAAAGACTCTGATGCTGGGAGGGATTGGGGGCAGGAAGAGAAGGGCACAACAGAGGATGAGATGGCTGGATGGCATTACTGACACGATGGACATGCGTCTGAGTGAACTCCAGGAGTTGGTGATGGGCAGGGAGGCCTGGCGTGCTGCGATTCATGGGGTCACAAAGAGTCGGACACAACTGAGCGACTGAACTGAATTGATTTCTGAGATGGATTCTTGACCTGATTAAAACCAATTAGGGCCAAGAAAACTTATCTCTGTGATTTAATATGTTTCCAGAGACAGAACTCTCTTGCAAATATGAGGGAAGAGGTTGCCTGGAGTGCAGCCAACACCAAGGAAGCAGAGCAGAGTGGCAGAGAGACATCCCAGTTTTATCTTATGAAACTTGATCCAAGCATTGTAGAAGCTAGATATACCTGTGGACTATCCAATTATGAGACTTAATAAATCTTTTCTAATTGAATTTGAGTTGCGCATTCTGATACTTGCAACATAAAATGTTCTAACAAATATATAGAGAGAAATTTGGCAGGGAATGATCCCAAAGGTTTTGAGATCAACTTCAGGTTATAGGCAGCTATCATGATTTATCGGGCTTCGCAGATGATGTAGTGGTAAAGAATCTGCTAGGAGATGTAAGAGACACAAGTTCAATCCCTGTGTTGGGAAGATCCCCTGGAGGAGGAAATGGCACTCCACTCCAGTACTCTTGCCTGGAGAATTCCATGGAAAGAGGAGCCTGGAAGGCAATAGTCCATGGAGTCCCAAAGTGTGGGACATACTGAGTGACTGAACATATCCCCCCACCGCTCCACACACACACACACCATCAAAAAGACTGTAGCAGCTAAATATTAGACAGGTTCAAGAAAGCTTTGCAGGCAGTTTTGTGTATTTCTAGGTTCAAGGAAAAGCCAGGCTGACCTTTTCTGCCAGATGAACTATTGCCTGCTTCATAGTTTCAACTAAGACTTGCTTAATGACAACAAATAAAGAGAAGGATGTGGCCATACATCAATAAAATAAAACCAGAATTTTTTGAAGGCTCGGTGACTAAAATTACCTTAATGTACTCTAGAAAAGAATTCATCTTAAGCTCCAGCAAAAATAATCTTTCACAAGTCCCTTGTACAAATATTTTCCTTTTTTTTTTTCTCAATCCTGGTCAATCTCACTATATTTCAGACTTTTTTTTTGCTCACATTGTCTCCCTGCTAACTGTCTATCTGATGGTACGAAAAAGTGCTGTCCTCTACAAGAGCATTTTCCTGTTTGTTTTCACACAGATTGATCTTTCTCTAAAACCATCAAGGTTGGTATTGCCTTTTCTACTCATCTGAGCACTTAGTCATGTCTTGTATGATTACCTTGTGGACTCGTGTCCATGAAAGAAAAAGAGAGATGAACCACTCCAATTCGTTCTTAAAAGACCAAATTAGAATGCACTCAAGGATTTGCCCTATAGGTCGGGAAAGAAAGAAAACAGAACAGGGAAAGATCTAGATGTATTGCTTAACCTTAACTTAGAGGTAGGCACATGGAGACTGGAATGCTTTCAATTGCAAAATCAGACCATATTAGACAAAAAGGATGTCAGTACCTTCAAGTTCAAATGTATCATCAGTCTGTCAAAGGAGGAGCAATGTAGTGATGAGCACGTGATAACAAATCAGCAAATCAGGCATTAAGAACAAGCCCAGAAGTCAGGAAATAGCCAGAGTGACAGAAATTTTTGGCAAAGAAGGCTTACTTGGAGTTTGACATGAAGCCAAGACTTTAGGCATTGAGATTAGGGGTGTAAGCAGAGGGTAAGGACTCTCTGATTTAAATTAGATATAGGTCTTAGTCTGGAGTTAGGTCAGAGAAATAGAATGCTCTAAAATAACCCCCCCCAAATAAAATAAAATAATCCAAAACAAGAATCATGACTGCACAACATAAGAGCTGGAAACTTAGCCTTAGAAAATGTAGGTTCTAGTCCAGCTGAGTGATCTTGAATAGGCATTATAACCTCTCTGTGACTCAGTTTCCTCTCTGGTAAAATGAGAGGGTTGGGCCAAAGGAACCCAAGGTTCTAAGGGGGGTGATTCAGGGTTCATATTTCCTCCAACCACTAAAATTTTTAGACCATCTAAGAATCCTGCACCTTGCTGAAAATTATTTTAAATATTAAGGTTCTGTGTAAGAGTTCGTTTGAAAATAGAATTCTACTGAAAAAAAAAATAGTTTGAAAACCACTTGAACAGATGCTACTAGAGTCTGATTTTATGCTATAAGCTAGAATTATTTATCCTTCCACCAAATAACCCTAGATGATAAGTGATTTGTGTTTTATTGATATCACTTGAGAATGTGTTATGAAGAAAAGGCAAAGGAAGAAATCAGATATTTGGATTTTTGATCAAATATATTTACAATAGTATTTTACATTAAAAAATAAGACACATTCTGATGTATTACATATAATACATTTTTTTAACAGTAAAGAGAAGTATAAGGAAGAAGATGGAAATTATATGGATGCCTTTAAGCTAGAGAAAATAATCATAATTTTATTTATTTTCTTCCTGTGTTTTTTGTGTTTGTGTGTGTGCATGCCCACACCACAATGTTTTTCAACAAACTTAAAGCCCTTTATTTATATTCTGTACATTTTAAGGTGAGTAGGAATAGTATGGTAAGAGTGTTAAAATATTACAAAAGTAACCAGATTACAAGACCATATAAACATGCCATAAAAGAGAGAAATATAATCTGCTCCAGAAGTTAAGCAGAATGCTTCTCTAGTAGTCCAGTGGTTAAGAATCTGCCTTGCAATGCAGGGGACACAGGTTTGATCCCTGGTCTGGGAAGACTAGAGATCAAAGGTCCTCCATGTTGAGGAGCAACTAAGCCCAAGCACCACAACTACTGAGCCCACACTTTAGAGCCCGTAAGCTGTAACTGCTGAGACCATGAGTCACAACTGAAACCCAGGTGCCCTAGACCCTGTGCTCTGCAACAAGAGAAGCCATGGCAATGAGAAGCCTGCACACTGCAATGGAGAGTAACCCCCACTCGCTGCAACTAGAGAAAGCCCAAGTGCAGCAATGAAGATCTGCTATAGCCAAAAAATAAAAATAAACCTTTCTTTAACAAAACAAAAGTTCAGCAGAAATGAGATCACTTTAAAGAAAAACAATATTTTATTTTTTGGCTGCATCATAAGGCATGCAGAACTTCCTCCTTATCCAGGAGTTGAACCCATGCCCCTGCATTGGAAGCATGGAGTCTTACCTACTGGACCACCAGGGAAGCCCCTGACATCACGTTTAACTGGGCAGAAGTTTCAGAATTAAGGGAAAAGAAGCCCCGTGGGTTTTAGATAGACTGATGTGAGAGAGAAGATATTATCAGATAAGAGGAGAGGTTATCGAAATGGAAATGAGGGGAACACATGTTGATTGATCAATTCCAGAGTGAGAAATCCATCTAGGCTATCTCCCTAGTCTCTGCTTTCTGTTCCTGGCTTGGCATTTCACACACAGGCAGGCCTTGTCTTATTGTGCTTCACAGACACTGCACTTTTTACAGATTAAAGGTTTGTGGCAACCCTGCACTGAGCAAGTCTATCAGCTCAATTTTCCATCAGCATTTACTTATTTCATGTCTTTGTGTCACAATTTGATAATTCTCACAATATTTTAAAGCCTCCACCAGCAAAAAGATTACAGTTCATTGAAGGCTCATATGATGGTTAGAATTTTTAGCAATAAAGTGCTTTTTACTTGAGGTGTGTACATTATTTTTTTTAGACATAATGCTATTGCACATTGAAGAGACTACATATAATCCAAATATAATTTTTATATGCACTGAGAAACCAAAATATTCCTGTGACTTGCTTTATTGTGATATTCAGTTTATAGTGGAAGTCTGGAACTGAATCTTCAATATCTCCAAATTATATCTCTATAGCTAAAATAGCAGCATTATTTATAATTGCCAACATATGGAAGCAACCTAGATGTCCATCAACAGATGAATGGATAAAGATGTACAATATATATATACAATTTATGTACTGTATATATACAATATGTGCATACAATATACTCAATGGAATATTACTCAACCATAAAAAATAATGAAATTTTGCCATTTGCAGCTACATGGATGGAGTCAGAGGGTATTATGCTAAGTGAAATACATCAGACAAAGACAAATACCATATGGTATGTGGAACTTAACAAACAAGACAAACCAGTGAATATAACAAGAAAGAAACAGACTCAGAGAACTAATTAGTGGTTACCAGTGGTGAGTGGAAAGAGGGGAGGGGCATAATAGGGGTAGGGCATTAAGAAATAGAAACTACTATGTATAAAATAAATAATCTATAAGGATATACAGAACACACAAGGAATATAATTAACAGTTTATAATACTATAAATGCAATATAACCTTTAAAATTGTGAATTATTATGTTGCACACCTGAAACATATATAATATTGCACATCAACTATATCTCAATGAGAAATAATTTGTATACTGGTCCCACAACTATTAATATATTTTGGCTTTCCTAAGCCACTGCTGACATAGAATAGAAGATTCACAGTTGACACAAAGAGCCCTGTCAATGTCGATGCGGGGTGCCTCTTCACAGCTGCTCCAGCACAGTGGCCTCTCCTGACCTTGGATGTGCGGTATCTCCTCTCATGCTCCAGCACCACTCAGCGCCACTTCAATATCATGGTTATCCAAGTCTAGGCCCTGACCAATAATGCTGAAGAAGCTGAAATAGAACGGTTGTATGAAGACCTATAAGATCTTCTAGAACTAACACCCAGAAAAGATGTCCTTTTCACGATAGGGGACTGGAATGCAAAAGTGGGAAATCCAGAAACACCTGGAGTAGCAAGCAAATTTGGTCTTGGAGTACAGAATGAAGCAGGGCAAAGGCTAATAGAGTTTTACCAACAGAACGTACTGGTCATAGCAAACACCCTCTTCCAACAACACAAGAGAAGACTCTACACAAGAACATCACCAGATGGTCAACACCAAAATCAGACTGATTATATCTTTGCAGGTAAAGATGGAGAAGCTCTATACTGTCAGCAAAAACAAGACCGGGAGCTGACTGTGGTTCAGATCATGTATCTCTTATTGCCAAATTCAGACTTAAACTGAAGTAGAGAAAACCACTAGATCATTCAGGTATGACCTAAATCAAATCCCTAATGATTACAAAGTGGAAGTAAGAAATAGATTTAAGGGACTAGATCTGACAGAGTGCCTGATGAACTATGGATGGAGGTTCATGACATTGTATGGGAGACAGGGATCAAGACCATCCCCAAGAAAAAGAAATGCAAAAAAGCAAAATGGCTGTCTGGGGAGGCCTTACAAATAGCTGTGAAAAGAAGAGAAGTGAAAAGAAAAAGGAGAAAAGGAAAGATACACACATTTGAATGCTGAGTTCCAAAGAATAGCAAGGAGAGATAAGAAAGCCTTCCTCAGTGATCAGTGCAAAGAAATAGAGGAAAACAATAGAATGGGAAAGACTAGAGATCTCTTCAAGAAAATTAGAGATACCAAGGGAACATTGCATGCAAAGATGGGCTCGATAAAGGACAGAAATGGTATGGACCTAACAGAAGCAGAAGATATTAAGAGGTGGCAAGAAGACACAGAAGAACAGTACAAAAAAGATCTTCATGACCCAGATAATCATGATGTTCTGATCACTCACCTAGAGCCAGACATCCTGGAATGTGAAGTCAAGTGGGCCTTAAAAAGCATCACTATGAACAAAGCTAGTGGAGGTGATGGAATTCCAGTTGAGCTATTTCAAATCGTGAAAGATGATGCTGTGAAAGTGCTGCACTCAATATGCCAGCAAATTTGGAAAACTCAGCAGTGGCCACAGGACTGGAAAAATCAGTTTTCATTCCAATCCCAAAAAAGAGGTGAGTTCACTCATTTGTGTCCAACTCTTTGCGACCCCACGGACTGTAGCCTACTAGGCTCTTCCATCCATGGGATTTTCCAGGCAAGAGTACTGGAGTGGGTTGCCATTTCCTTCTCCAGAGGATCTTCCCAACCCAGGGATTGAACCCAGGTCTCCCACATTGTAAGCAGATGCTTTACTGTCTGAGCCACCAGGGAAGTCTTTGGCCTCAGGACTGGAAAAGTCAGTTTTCATTCCAATCCCAAAAGAAAGGCAATGCCAAAGAATGCTCAAACCACTGCACAATTGCACTCATCTCACACGCTAGTAAAGTAATGCTCAAAATTCTCCACACCAGGCTTCAACAATACGTGAACTATGAACTTCCAGATATTCAAGCTGGATTTAGAAAAGGCAGAGGAACCAGAGATCAAATTGCCAACATCCACTGGATCATCGAAAAAGCAAGAGAGTGCCAGAAAAACATTTACTTCTCCTTTACTGACTATGCCAAAGCCTTTGATTGTGAATCACAATAAACTGGAAAATTCTGAAAGAGATGTAAATATCAGGCCATCTAACCTGCCTCTTGAGAAATCTGTATGCAGGCCAAGAAGCAACAGTTAGAACTGGACATGGAACAACAGACTGGTTCCAAAATGGGAAAGGAGTATGTCAAGGCTGTATATTGTCATCCTGCTTTTTTAACTTATATGCAGAGTACATCATGAGAAATGCTGGATTGGATGAAGCACAAGCTGGAATCAAGATTGCCAGGAGAAGTATCAATAACCTCAGATATGCAGATGACACCACCCTATGGCAGAAAATGATGAAGAACTAAAGAGCCTCTTGATGGAAATGAAAGAGGAGAGTGAAAAAGTTGGCTTAAAGCTCAACATTCAGAAAACGAAGATCATAGTATCTTGTCCTATTGCTTCATGGCAAATAGATGGGGAAACAATGGAAACAGGGGCAGACTTTATTTTTTTGGGCTCCAAAACCACTGCAGATGGTGATTGCAACCATGACA
The DNA here is from genome assembly GCA_006410935.1 of Redunca redunca. Lineage (NCBI taxonomy): Eukaryota > Metazoa > Chordata > Mammalia > Artiodactyla > Bovidae > Redunca > Redunca redunca. Next base: position 577,187 of record SJYQ01003227.1, read on the forward strand.
TTAAAAGACACTTACTCTTTGGAAGGAAAGTTATGACCAACCTAGATAACTTATTCAAAAGCAGAGACATTACTTTGTCAAGAAAGGTCCATCTAGTCAAGGCTATGGTTTTTCCAGTGGTCATGTACCACTGTGAGAGCTGGACTATGAAGAAAGCTGAGCGCCGAAGAATTGATGCTTTTGAACTGTGGTGTTGGAGAAGACTCTTGAGAGTCCCTTGGACTGCAAGGAGATTCAACTAGTCCATCTGAAAGGAAATCAGTCCTGAATATTCATTGGAAGGACTGGTGTTGAAGCTGAAACTCCAATACTTTGGCCATTTGATGTGAAAAGCTGACTCATTTTAAAAGACCCTGATGCTGGGAAAGATTGAAGGTGGGAGGAGAAGGAGATGACAGAGAATGAGATGGTTGGATGGCAACACCAACTCAATAGACATGAGTTTGCGTAAACTCTGGGAGTTGGTGATGGACAGGGAAGCCTGGCCTGCTGCAGTCCATAGAACTGGGGATATGACTGAGCAACTGACCTTGAACTGAACTGAATGTCAATGTAGAGCAATCTATTTTCAGATACCGTGTGAAGTAAGAAGCAACTATGTTTATCATAATGGGGGGTATAAACCCCACCCCTGTCTTTCTTAAGCCATGTGAGTACCAGAATAGAACATCATTGATCTTACAGAGATGGCAACATGAAGATCATCCTTGTCTGTAGTCAGTCATAAATTTCCATACAGACTTTCATATATATACATACTGTGCTATGAGCAAGTAACCAGGTAAAGACTGATACTTCACCCTAAGGTTTCCAAAACAAGATGCAGCATAGGTTTTGCTGGACAAAACAGAGTAGAACATGTAGGCAGAAAATTCAGTCTGAATCAAGTTATTGCTGGTTACTGAGCCGTTGAATCCGGTGACTGCCAGTTTCTTTCCAAGGAAGAACTGACACTGGGATCAGAGCCTGCTGCGAGTTCATTGTGTATTAGGTGTTTGATGAAGACAGAGCTATGCTTCAAAGGGATTTACATTCTGAACCTTTTTGGTAGAGCCCAGCTCAGCACCTCTCATGAGTCCTTAAAGAAAAACCAACTCCCTAAGTCTTTAGAGAGTTGGATTCTTTATTGAAGACTAACGGGAAAAGAAGAGGAGGGTTATATTACATACGATGCTTGAAATCCTCATGAAAATCCTCTCTAGCTATATCTCTCCTCCCTCTGAAGTTCCTCTTTTTCACCAGCCACTTCATCTCTTTCTCCATACTTCCCTTAGCTGCTCCTGCTGGTCTACTGGCCCTGGTTCATCAGGTATCTGCTCTAGCAACCCTCTCTCCTTTTCTCTCTTCTATCTTATACAGAGCTATTTAAAACTTCTCTCCTTTTTTTTCAACTGTTTTCCCCTCAGTTTTAAAAAAAATTATTTAAAATTTTTTCATATTACTTTATTTTTTGCCAACTTCTTTTGAAGGTGCCGTAAAATTGCGAACTTTCTCTACTTTGAATTTCACAATTTTATATGTGTACTAACATGTATTGTCTGTTTTTGGAATATCTGTTTAGTAATTTTCAACAAATCTTTCATACTCTTTCAACAGAAAGAAATTTGAGTTACACGTAAACACTCTTTTGGGTACTATTATAACTGGTTGCATGTCCAATTGACCTCACTATCAGTGCCAAGGTCTTAATGTCCCAGGAGTTGACTGAACGTGATAATAAGACCATCCCATGTCCTGAGTACTTTACCTTTTCTGCCCTCCAATTCATCCCACTGAAGAGAATGGCAAGGCAGATCAGTTGAAATCATTGTTGCTTAAATCTTACTGCAAGTTTCTAGAAGAGTGGCTTAATCGGTGCTGTAGCAATGCTGGGTAGGCCATACTGGTGGGGAAAGAGGCTAAAATTGGAGACTCCAGTTTAAAAATTCTGTTATTTCTGTGGCCACTGGAAAGGTGTCCCATGAAGGGAACCTAAGATAATTCTCTAAGTTCTGCTATAGGCTGGGTGAGGTATCTTTTTGTTCTGGACAATTTATTATTTCCCATTTGCTTTTCCACCTAGGAAAGGAGTACTTTGTAAAGAAGATTTGACTAATCTGGTCAGTAGAAAGCCTTTTTAACCTATTTTTTAACCTAATAAAATTCTGGTTTTATAAATCAGCAATACTAAATATGTAAGTATGAATTCATTTTGGAGAGACTGAATACTCATCTGGGCTAATAAAAGGGAAATATTTCAAATATCTTAATATTATATTATATATTTATATGTAAAGTAGTAAGACAGAGGAATCCATGTCTCATCTTAGTCAGTTTTGTCCCCACCTTCCCCTTTTCTTTTTAATTTCTTTTCTTCCCCCTTTTCTTTTTTTCTTTTAATTTCTTTCTTTTTAATTGCTATATTTCTTTCAAGGTCATTTATATCTGTTCTTCAGTTTCCTAATATATGTAAGGAAGATAATGTTTTTTCTAAAGTGTTCTTTTAAGAATCAAATTACCATACAATGGAATATTACTCAGCCATAAAAAGGACACATTTGAGTCAGTTCTAATGAGGTGGATGAACCTAGAACCTACTACACAGAGGGAAGTAAGTCAGAAAGAGAAACACAAATATCATATATTAATGCCTATATATGGAATCAAGAAAGATGGTACTGATGAACCTGTTTGCAGGGCAGCAATGGAGACACAGACATAGAGTGCAGACTTGTGGACAGAGTAGGGGAAGGAGAGGGAGGGACAAATTGAAAGAGTAACATTGAGACATCCACATTACCATATGTAAAATAGCTAGCCAGTGAGAATTTGCTGTATGATGCTGGGAGCTCAAACCCAGAGATCTGTGACAGCCCAGAGGGGTAGTGTGGGGCAGGAGGTGGGAGGAAAGTTCAACAGGGAGGGGACAAATGGATATCTATGGTGGATTCATGTTGATGTATGGCAAAAACTAACACAACAGTGTAGAGCAACTAATCTCCAATTAAATTTTTTTAATTAAAAAAAAGGAAAAAGAAAAATCAAATTATCAGTAGAAGAAAAGACACTAGGAAAAAAATGAGGTGTTATAAAAATTTAAAGTGACTAAAATTAAATTTATGACAGGAAATTATTTGGCCTTGTGCTCCTATCAGCCATACCTGGCTGTACTGAAAGGGTTGTTGCTGCTGTTTAGTCGCTCAGTTGTTTCCAACTCTTCGCGACCCCATAGACTGCAGCACGCCAGGTCCCTGTGCTTCACCATCTCCTGGAGCTTACTCAAACTCAAGACCATCGAGTCAGTGATGCCATCCAACCATCTCACCCTCTGTCATCGCCTACTCCTCCTGCCCTCAATCTTTCCTGGCATCAGGATCTTTTCTAATGAGTCAGCTGTTTTCATCAGGTGGCCAGAGTACTGGAGCTTCAGCCTCAGCATCAGCCTTTCCAATGAATAATCAGGACTGATTTCCTTTAGGATTGACTGGGTTGATCTCCTTGCAGTCCAGGAGTCTCTGAAGAGTCTTCTCCAACACCACAGTTCAAAAGCATCAATTCTTCAGCACTCAGCCTTCTTTATAGCCCAACTCAAAATACGTTAATTTATATAAAATGTATGCGCTTGTCTATGGATATTTACTGTCACAAGCTTAATTCTTGAAAGTGACAAGTCTCTCAGTCTTGTCTGACTCTTTGCAACCCTATGGACTGTAGCCCTCAGGCTCCTCTGTCCATGGGATTCTCCAAGTAAGAATACTGGAATGGGTTGCTATTCCCTTCTCCAGGGCATCTTCTCAACTTAGGGATTGAACCCAGGTCTCCTGCATTGCAGGCAGATTCTTTACTACATTCCTGGGAAAACAATGTAAAATGTCAAGAAACATTTGAATTATGCATATTATTTCCAAGGATAAAAAGTTTTAGTGGGTTTACATTGGTAAGTCCATAAAAGTTTCCTGGAATGATTAGAAAGATGTCCACTGAAGCGAACCAAATCAGATATTCTCAGTTCAGGATAAACTGTTCTCTGCTCACCATAAAACTAATACTTCTTAATAACATTGAATAATCTCAGTGCTGAAGGCTCCCTTTTCTTGCACTCATACCATTCCTCAGCCCTGCTTGAAAATTTGTACTCTTGCTACCACTGATATATCTGTTCTAGAAAGGAACAGGCTGTCGTTTCCAGGACTGTCAAATCAGGAGCTTTCACGAGAACTCAAAGATTCACTCTATTATTGCACATCATAGAACTCATGCTTGTAGCTTGAAAATAGAAGTCTTTGGTGTAGGCATTTGCTTGTTTGACAGTTCTGTCCTAAATTTTGAAACCAGTGGTACTGTAAAGTGCCTGTCTGACAATGGTGTACCAGCGCTCATTCATGCAAAATAATTATTGTTCACGGTTCCTTAGCTGAAGTCAATAGCTCTGTGCAAAACACAACATAATGCAGAGATCTAAAGTTACTAAATCAAAACTGAGAAAAAGAAGAATTTTAAATGGGCTTGGCACAAAAAAAAAAAAAGCTTCTACAAGATTTGCCAAGTGCCTTTTCTCAACACAATGGAAGCTTCTAATATTTTTTAAAAAGCCTCCACAATAAGAAAATGATGGTAACTTTTATTAGTGTGTCCTGGTAATTGTTATCACAGAACTTCTATGATGTCAAAGAAATAAAAGCAATTATGGACATAGCAAGTGGTGCCCATTGCTTGGTCTCTAACCTTGAGACTATTTTCAGGTTTGCTTCTGTGAATTCAGGTTTTTGTTTTATTTTAATATCTACATCCAACATATTATCTACCCTGAAGGGCTTGATTTAATCAACCTAATTATGTATATGATTACTAACACACATATGGAACGTTGAACTAGCAAATTTTGGGTTGGCCCTGGTGGCCCAGACAGTTAAGAATCTGCCTGCAATGTGGGAGGCCTGGGTTGGGAAGATCCCCTGGAGAAGGAAATGGTAGTCCACTCCAGTATTCTTGCCTGGAGAATCCCATGGACAGAGGAGCCTGGCAGGTTACAGTCCATAGGGTCTCAAAGAGTCGACATGACTGAAGTGACTTAGCACAGAGTTTTTATCCACACATAACACAATTTGTTTTCCCATTCTTCTGCTGATGGGCGTTTAGGTTTTTCCAGTTTGGGGCAATTACAAATAAAGCAGTGAAGACATTCTTAAGCAATCCCTTTTGTGTCTAAATGTCCTCATTTCTCTTGAGTGATACCTTAGAGTGGAAATATTGTGTTAGGTCCTACTATAGGTCCAGAGAAAGAATTCCAACAACTCCAGTCACAAAATTCAATCATATACATGTGCGTGCATGTTAGTTGCTCAGTAATGTCCAACTCTTTGCAACCCCATGGACTGTAGCCTGGCAGGCTCCTCTGTCCATGGAATTCTCCAGGCAAGAATACTGGAGTGGGCTGCCATTTCCTTCCCCAGGGGATCTTCCTGACCCAGGTATCAATCCCAGGTCTCCCACCTGGATTAGGACCATAGCCTATGTTTTTGTTTATTGGAACCGACAAGATGGTTTTCCTATTGTGGATAACCCATTTTTACACTCACAGGCTACATGTGAGAATCCCAGTTGGTTCACACCCTCATCAGTATTTTATCTGTCTTTTTAACTGTTGCCATTCTAATGTTAGGGAAGAAATATCTCACTGTGGTTTGACTGCATGTCTCTTAAGACTAATGCCATTGGATACTTTTGCATATGTTTCTTAACCATTCATATATCTTCTTTTGTGAAGTGTCTATTAAAAACGTTTGCAATTTCTCTGTTTTTAATTATTAGATAGTCTTTATATATTTTGCATACATGTTCTTTGTTAGATAAATGTATTGAGACTATTTTCTCTCAGACTGTGGCTTGCCTACTCATTTTTTTAAAGTCTTTATTGAATTTGTTACAATACTGCTTCTCTTTTATGTCTTGCTTTTTTGGCTGCGAGTCATGTGGGATCTTAGCTCCCTGACCAGGGATCAAATTCAAATCCTTCCCTACATTGGAAGGTAAAGTCTTAACCACTGGATCGCCAGGGAAGTCCCCTATTCCTTTCCTTAATGATATCTTTTGATGAGCAGAATTCTTAATTTTTATGAACTCCAGTGTATCAATTTTTTTCTCTTACAAAGAATGCTTTTTGTGTCTAGCCTCAGAAATCTTTGTCAACTCCTAGGTCATGAAGATATTTTCCTATGTCTTATTCTAGAAATTTTATAGTATAGTATTAGCTTTTAAGTCTATGATCTATCTTGAATTATTTTTATATGTATGGTGTGAGCTGGGGGTTGAAGTTCCTTGTTTCCCATATGGCTATCCAGTTGTTCCAGCTCCATTTATTGAAAACTTTCCTTTCTCTATTGCATTGCTTTGCTGAAAATCTAGCGCTAGTGGTAAAGAACTCACCTGCCAATGCAGGAGACTCAAGAGATGTGGGTTCCATTCTTGGGTTGGGCAGATACCCTGGAGGAGGACATGGCAATCCACTCCAGTATTCTTGCCTGGAGAATCCCATGGACAGAGGAGCCTGGTGGGCTATAGTCCACAGGATCACAAAGAATCAGACTCAACTGAAGAACTTGGCACAGTGCACAATGTCCTGAAAGTCAACTGACCAACTAAGTGTGATTCTATTTCTAGATTCCTTTCTGCTCTTTTGACCCCCTGTTTATGCTAAACCTTTACCATATTCTCTTGATTACCTTCATGAGTTTTAGCATTTTTTTAGTTCTGTTTTTGTGGCTACTTTTAACTCCAGCAAGTATTAGGTTCAGATTTTATTTTAAAAGTTAACACAGTTTTCAAACTCCTCTGGACCTCAGTGACTGTAAAATAGGAAAAATAAAAACTCTCTTATAGGGTTGCTAAGGAGAGATGAACAATCTAGTATACCTTTAAAAAGGGCTTTCCTGGTGGCTCAGTGGCAGAGAACATGCCTACCAATGCAGGAGATGTGGGTTCCATCCCTGGATAGGGAAGATCCCCTGTAAAAGGAAATGGCAACTCACTCCAGTATTCCTTCCTGGGAAATGCCAGGGACAGAGGAGTCTATGGGCTACAGTCCACGGGGTCTCAAAAGAGTTGGACATGACCTAGAGATTAAACAACAGCAACACAATGCCTTTAAAAGTGTATTATAATTCTAAAATAATCTTTGTAAGATCAGAACGCTGCTTATTCTTCTTTCACTTTTTGCTTGCCTTCATCTTAAGACATGTTCCCACATATGAGGTATATCCAAGAACGGTCTATAACCTTAGTTTCAGATTTGCAGAGGCAGGTACTGTATGGATTAGAGAATAAACAAAGTTCCAAGAGAATCAAAAGGAGTGATGGGCACCTGATTCCTTTCCACTTATGTGAAACCTAGTCTAGCGGCAACAGCAATACTTTCTGACATTTTTCATTTGTCTATTTTTTGTTAAGGCAAAAACTATTAGATTTCTAATGCTTTATTCTTCCAGATCGTTCTGATTTGATATCCCTTTTCTTTGTTGTAGCAGCTACTCTTCGCTGAATGACCTTTGCTCTCCCCACCCCACATCAGTGACCTTTTAAATTGTTTTAATATTTACTGTGGAATTACTTGTCCTGAACCTTGGATTGAGTTTCCTTGAAAGATCTCATTATAGGCTTAAAATGGTGGTGAGCAGAAGGGTTCAGAGCCCTTCCCTTTACCTAAACTAAAACAAGCTGAAAAATAACTCTTTCTCTTCCTCACTCATCTAAGGGCATGCAACAGAGATGAGTAGAAGTGTAAATTCTTTCATAACCTTTTTCCTATTACTACCCTAGTGAGTAAGTGAGTGAAAGTCGTTCAGCCATGTCTGACTCTTTGCGACACCATGAACTATATACAGTCCATGGAATTCTCCAGGCCAGAATACTGGAGTGGGTAGTCTTTTCCATCTCCAGGGGATCTTCTGAACCCAGGGATCAAACCCAGGTCTCCTGCATTGTAGGCAGATTCTTTATCAGCTGAGCCACAAGGGAAGCTCTTACCACCCTAGATCATACCCCAATTTTCATTCTCATTTTTAAATTGAAATTCCTCTTCCTTTGGTTTAGTAGCAGCTTCTTACTTTTGGCTACTGTTTTTACTTGATTGCAAATTCCTGGAGCACAATTATTTGATGTAATTTATCTTAGTTTCATGGGCCTTCCCTGGTAGCTCAGATGGTAAAGAATCTTCTTGTAATACAGGAGACCCAAGTTTGATGCTTGGTTCTGGAAGATGCCCTGGAGAAGAGAATGGCTACCCACTCCGCTATTCTTGCTTGGAGAATTCCATGGACAAAGAATCTGGCAGGCTATGGTCCATGGGCTTGCAAAGAGTCAGACATGACTGAGCAACTAATACACACATCTTAGTTCCAAATCTTAGCATCAAACCAAGTGCCCTGTATTCACTTCATAACTATCTATTAAATTAATTCTTCACAGTCAATAGCTGATTATTATAGACAATGTAATATATATAACAGATAGGCAATAATTGTACATGGTTTATTGATAGCAGGAACTCAGTACTTATTCACTGATTGATTAATAGTTTGAATTCATTTTATAATTAGAGCACCAGATGAGTCTGGTGATCATTTCAAAAACTTGTTAGAACCACTCAACTGGAATTCTACATGTCGAATTATTTAAATAATAACTCTCTGTACCTTTTTCTGTAATGTTATCCATAAGATTAAAGCCATTTTACCTCATAATAAATGAAAAGAGTCTTCTAAATACTTGTAGTATTAAAATCCCTTGACAAGAATTCAGAATTATCTCAAATTCTTATTCCAGTGAGTGTTACAGCCAAGTTCCAGTGTACTTGACTGAGATAGAATAAATATATGTACTTTTCAAAAGACTCAGACAATGAAAGTGAAGCACTAATGCCCGCTGATGCTAGACTTTCTAATTCTTCTACTGATATAGTGCTGTAGAAAGTGTTCCAGGGCCTGTGATTAATTTCTGCTTCCTAGAGCAAACTGGTAAATCTTACTTCCTTTTTTGATAGAATATGGATTTGTCTATCAAATCTTAGACAGCTAGTCCTGGAGGCACCTTTTAAAGCCAAAAGGAGGTAAAATGAGGTCAAAAAAAGGAAGTACGCTACTTACTGCTACTGCTGCTGCTGATAAGTCGCTTCAGTCGTGTCTGACTCTGTGCGACCCCATAAACGGCAGTCCACCAGGCTTCCCCGTCCCTGGGATTCTCCAGGCAAGAACACTGGAGTGGGTTGCCATTTCCTTCTCCAATGCATGAAAGTGAAAAGTGAAAGTGAATTCGCTCAGTCATGTCCAACTCTTTTCGACCCCATGGACTGCAGCCTACCAGGCTCCTCCGACCGTGGGACAGCAGGTGGTAAATGTGTAAGAGGTAGGAGCACATGAGAAGTAACATAGATGGAAAACATAAATCCTTAAATATGTTTCAATAAAGCCATGGAAGTGTTGACTCTAAAAAAATGCAGAATGTGAGAGTTGTGAGTTATATTTTATCTGGGGAAAAATGAGGACTGCAGCCTAGGAAAACAGCACTTCAGATAGCTCTAAGAAACTGTTGTAAAGAAGCAGGGAGAGAAGTCAATATACACGTGATTTGGTGAAGCGGGAGGGAGTACATGCAATCAATCACTTTTTTTTTTTTTTGGCAGAAATTTTCTTAGTCTTAAGGAGCAGATGTCATCATGAAGGATTTTCGTGTTTTGCTAGATATGAAAAGATATAAGAATTGGGCTCATAAAATCACCTCCTGAGAATACATATCTGAAGACCTGTTCTGCCAGTACTTCCTGCCCTGCCTCGACCTGTCCCCACATCCAGCCAGAGTGCCTCATTTCTGCTCCACTCTGAATTCTTCTTGGCAGGTGTTGAAAATCAGCAGCTGCAGTAGCACATATTTAATTCTTATAGAGATAGATGATAAGTGCCAATGGCAAGTGCCAATTTGTAGTTGACTGAAGTTACATCCATAAATACTGTTGTGGGACAAGGAGGCTTGAGATGTTGTCATTCACTCGCTAAGTTGTGTCAGATTCTTTGCAACCCCATGGACTGCAGCTCGCCAGGCTCTTCTGTCCTCCACTCTCTCCTGGAGTTAGCTCAAACTCATGTCCTTTGAGTCAGTGATGACATCCAGCCATCTCACCGTATGTTGTCCCCTTCTACTCTTGCCCTCAATCTTTCCCAGCATCATGGTCTTTTCCAATGAGTGGGCTCTTCACATCAGGTGGCCAAAGTATTAGAGCTTCAGCTTTAGCATCAGTCTTTCCAATGAATATTTTGGACTGTGATCTGCTTTAGGATTGACTGATTTGATCTCCTTGCAGCCTAGATACTGGTATTGGAATAACCACACCTTTCTTAAACACTCCCATTATGTCCTTACAAAAGCTATACTAAGCTGATTGTGTAAGAACTGACCCATTTTAATTTCTTCCTCTGAACCCTTTCTGTTCAGAGTGGGGAAGCAAATTGTCCAGGATCACTGATTTGGGAGACTTTTAGGTAATCTACACCAAAGGTTACATTGTTGTCAGTGCCAGCCTTTCGAAGCAGGGAAAGCAAAGTTCGACAGAAGTATCAGCGACTTCTAATCAGGTCCCTTCCTTGCCCCGCCCCCTAGATTTAAACCTTCTCTCAGGAAATGGCAACCCACTCCAGTGTTCTTGCCTGAAGAATCCCAGGATGGTGGAGTCTGGTGGGCTGCCATCTGTGGAGTCGCACAGAGTCGGACACGACTGAAGCGACTTAGCAGCAGTAGCAGCAAAGCTTTCAGCGGTTTCAACACTGAGACCTTTAAATATTGTTTGCAACTACATAAACTTGAAAGGTCCCCAGCCGCTGCAGCGGGCAAGTGGCCTTTGGGGTTGAGAGCTTCAGCCCGCACGGAAAAGAAAGAGTTCAGAAAGTGCAACTGGTGGGCGGAGGTTACTCTGGGAGAGAAAAATCAGGCGAGTTAGGGGAGGGGTTTGGCGAGGTCGACCGGGTGCTTTCAGCGACCCGGAGCCAAAAGCGGAGGAAATTAACCAGAGGGGGCGTGGCCTCTCTGTCCCTTCAGCCCCGCGCAGTGAAAGTCCCACAGCTCGCGCGCGACCCGCTTCTGGGACCGGCTCGTGATCTCTCTCCTGCTCGGATTCACAGCACCTGCTCGCGAGTAGTGTGTAAGCAGAGGGTAAGGAGAGAGAGGGTGGCGGCGGGAAGGAGGCCGGGGTGGCAGGTGCAGGCTTGGGGTATCTCTGCCGACCTGAAACTTGTTTGCACAGAGTAACTGCTAAAAGTTTGCTTTTTAATCCATTACTTTTAAAAGGGAGTTTCCTTCCTTTATCCTCCCACCCAACCCCGCAGATAAACTGTCAAACTCCAGGAATAAAACTTGAGAGAATAATTCTTTTTGTGTTTAAGTGATGATTTACCCACTTTAAATTCTCAAGCCAAGGCATCCACTTGGAAAGGGCGCCCGTTGAGCTTTGGGGCGGGGGGGGGGCGTAAAACGTCAGCTCATGTAACAGCAATCGAGGACTGGCTGCAGTTTAAGAAACTTCTGTTCATCCTAAGGGAGTAAAATCTTGCAGAACTTCTGAGATCCAGGACAAACTGCCCTTTGTGTCGCCTGAAAGATAGAACTTGCTTTTCTTGGTTCACTATGACAGGCCAGAGAAACATCAGCAAGGTAAAAATAATAGTAATAATGAGCAAAGTGCGGCATGACCTGAATCAGATCCTATTTGATGAATTAGATACCACAGAGTTGGACATGACTGAAGCAACTTAGCAGCAGCAGCAGAGTCAGTTGATTGGAAAGCTAAGGATCAAACCCCTTAGGAAGGTTCTTGACTGTGGCGGTGGGTGGGTGGAGCCCAGTCTGGAGGTGGGAGCCGTGTGGAAGGAGTAAAGGAGAGAGGAGCCCTTCCCTGGGAGTTAAGGCCTCATCTGTGAGTGCCATTGCTGGACTTGGGTGGTGGGGGGCCAGGGTGCCTGCAGATTCTATCTCCCTGCTGCGGCGTTCTTTGAAATACTCACAAGCCCTTTGGGTAGTCCTGAAACCACTTTTTATTTTCTCCTTTTCCCTCTGCTGTTTACTCTCTAAGAAAGTGCCAAGTAGGGTGTCATCAAACATTGTTGAATAGCCTTTGGAAACTTGTCCAGGCCCCCCCCCCCCCCGGCTAACAGGCTTTAAACCAGGCCAGCCCAGTGTTCTCAGAGCCCTAGCCTGCTGTGAATACCAAAGAAGACACACCTTTTGCGTTCTCTGAGAATTAGGCTGGTATTGAGTTTTGCTGTCTTCTGAGGTTTCCAAAGTAAGAGGCCTGTGTGTGTTGACCATTTTTGGCTATCTTGAAAAATAGCAAATCAGTCCAAATTTGAATATTACTTTCTGTGGCAGGGGTGGTTTTTCTGAGGGTTTGTTTGAGAGTGGAGTTTCTTAAATGCTGAGACTAGAAAAGGAGGTCAGCATAGTTTCCTGAGCATAGTCCCCCTCCCCGAACAACCCAGCAGCATTCCCCCCACCCCCACCCCGAACACCTGGGCCCTGAAGCATAGGGGGCCATGCCTGCAGTCACTCAGTCTTTTCAGTAAATTCTAGAACTCACAAACAGCGAGGAGACCACTGAATTGTCTTTTCTCTTTATCTCACGGGCAGTGTTCTGTTGCTTTAAGAAGGTCTGAAATTGCAGAGTCATGACCATGGGAATGTGTGCTCACATTTTCTATGTGTTGCACAATATTGATGGAGAAAGGCCGCCATAAATAAGAAAACTTTGCTCTTTTTGGCCAAGAGCCTATAAAGACAAGAGGACTATTTCTCAGCTAATAGTATCTGTCACTAAACTGTGATAGACAATAAGGGGATGGGGGTGGGATTCTGGGGGGAGGGTGAGGGGGATAAGACAGGAAGGGGATTTGACAGAAAGAATTTCCCAGAAGACCAGGGTAGTCCAGAATTCTCCTTGATGGGGGATAGCCTACAGGTTCAATATTAGAGAAAACTGGGTTCCAGTCTTGGGGCCTCCACTGTGAATTTGGGTCAGATTACTAATTCTACCTCTCTGGGTCTCAGTTTCGTTATATGTTCAAGGTAGAGACAAATATTGTTTGCTCTGACTACTTGAATTTCTCCAAGTTCTCAAGAGAGATAATGCTATGGCCTTTGAAAACTCTGAAATTGTATCCTCAATGCCTAGAACAGTGCCAAGGTAAGAGCTTAGTTATTCACCAAATACTTACCTAGCACTTACCAGATCCCACTGCCTTTCTTTTTTCTTTTTATTTTTTTATTTCGAACTTTTTATTTTGTACCGGGGTATAGCCAATTAACAATGCCACGACAGTTCCAGGTAAACCATGAAGGGACCCAGCCACTCATAGGCATGCATCCACTTTTTCCCAGACTCCCCACTTTATGCTTTATTCACCTGATGCTCCCAAGAGTTTTGTGAGGTAGGAGGTTTTATTAGCCTCATGTTGCAGGGAAGATTCGTTAATCACAGCTGGTAGATGGCAGAATTGGACCCACTACGTCTGGTTCTGGAATCTGTCTTTGTCCTTTGTAAAGGCACCCCCTCCACGTTAGGTGACTGAGTCCTCCTCTCTGGTGGGGACTCTCTATTATGCCAACCAGTGTTGGACAATGAAAGGGAGAACACACTGTCCAGATAGAATTCATCACTGGAATAATTTCTGTAACTCACCACCAAGGTTCATGTTTTGCTCTGCTTACTTTCCTTAGATAATTTCTACTGCATTCCTTGACTACTCAAGTCGCTGAACACTTTAACCTCTGAATTGTAATTACTGTTCTACCGCTCTCCTCTCTCTTGATGACCTTTCATGAACAAAGCTTCTAGTAACTTCTTTTTGGAGTGCAGTGCAATGGCATGATGCAAGTTCAAGGCAGCTTATCAACAAATAAACCTTGAAAAAAAAAGTCTAGATTAGCGCTGCCTAATTTCATGCTATAAATGACTCCTGTTTCTTAATGTCTTACCTTTAGCTCTGCTTACCCCACCTTCAGATGTGCTGGGAGTGGACCACGTCCATCCTGAGAGGCGATTTGTGGGCCCACAGAGTGAGGTGTCAGGAGCTCAGTATTGGCCACCTCCCAAACCACAGACTGGAGGAGCTAAGCCACATTCTTGGTGATTGAGAAATTCTCTCTGTGAAGTACACTTTGTGCATTGTTCACATTTAGAGAAAAAAAAAAAAAAAATCCTGGCATTGACCTTTGTCCCCAACTGCTCAAGATTTTGTGTTCTTTTCCCAGCAACAGTCTGCAAGTCTTCCACCTTTTCTCTACTCTTTCAATACCCACGTTTACTGAGAGAAAACCATCTTCTCAACTTTGCTTTTACTGCTAAATGCATTTCATTCTGAGAACATTGGTGAAGACCTGCAGAAACCTGTTGACTTTTAAAACTAGGGTTGGATAGTAGCACCTCCTACTTGATAAACTTTTCTTGTTTTGTGTTTGTTTGTTTTTTTTTTTTTAATTAACCTCCCTGCTGTGTCTGTCCAGAGGCATAGGATTTAGGGATTCCTTATTAAGCTAATTACTCCAAGTGCACCGTGAAGTCGGAGAAGGCAATGGCACCCCACTCCAGTACTCTTGCCTGGAAAATCCCATGGACGGAGGAGCCTGGTAGGCTGCATGCAGTCCATGGGGTCTCGAAGAGTCAGACATGACTGAGCGACTTCACTTTCACTTTTCATTTTCATGCATTGGAGAAGGAAATGGCAACCCACTCCAGTGTTCTTACCTGGAGAATCCCAGGGACGGGGAAGCCTGGTGGGCTGCCATCTATGGGGTCGCACAGAGTCGGACATGACTGAAGTGATTTAGCTGTAGCAGCACTGTGAAGAAGAATGCAGTTTATTGGTGACTTCTCCCCACCCCCATTCTAGAACAATAGTAGATACATTAAATGTTGCAAAAAGCAAAGGGTGGAGGCTTCCTGGCAGTCTAGAGGTTGAGACTTTCCCAGGTAGGCAGGTGTGGGTTTGATCCCTTTTGGGGGTGGGGCACTAAGATCTCACATGCCT
Organism: Redunca redunca; assembly: GCA_006410935.1. Taxonomy (NCBI): domain Eukaryota; kingdom Metazoa; phylum Chordata; class Mammalia; order Artiodactyla; family Bovidae; genus Redunca; species Redunca redunca. Next base: position 592,228 of record SJYQ01003227.1, read on the forward strand.
TGGTGGCCAAAAAACAAAAAAAGCTCCATAAAACAGAACCAGTGTTTTCACAACTGGTTCTTTGCCCAGCAACAGTTGGGGGAAAAATCCACATCAAAAAAAGTCTTTAAAAATGTTACTAAAAGTATATTATCTTGTACTGAGAAACGTGGACTGAAAAAAACATAATGTGAGAGCTATGAGTTTAGTTTTTGTTGAGGCTTACTGAAGACTGTAGCCCAGGAGACAGCTCCTCAGCTAGCTTCTCTAAAGCTGAGGAACTTCTCTAAAGAGGTAGATGGGGAAGTTTGTATATACCCGCTTTTGTATGTGCAGTCAAACCCAGATCTTGGTAGAAGGTCACTGCTGGTCTCTATCATAACCAAGATCTGAACTCTCAGTGCAAGATAATATTATATTAATGATTTTAGTGCTTTTCTAGGTATGAGAAGATGCAAGAAATCTGGCTCATAAAAGTTTCTCCTGGAAAATGTCTAACTATCTGAAAGCCACTTTTGCCAGTTTTCTAGAACACAGGGTGACTTCTTTCTGATAAACTCTGAACTCCTTTCAGGGCATAAAGATTCTCATAGAATCAGATGGCAAGTGACAGTCTTTAGCTGGCAGAATCTAGCATACTTTCTTTTAAGACTACTGACCTGTGGAGGTGGATTAATTTGCTACTGTGTGTGTGTGAGTGTTTAAGCTAAATGCAGCTGATCCTTGAACATCATGGGGGTTGGGGACCTATCCTCTGGGTAGGTGAGAATCCACATATAACTTATAGTCACCCCCTCCTTATACACAGTTCCTCTATATCCATGGCTCTGCATCTGCAGATTCAACCAACTACTGATTGTGTACCACTCTGGTATTTAGTATCGAAAAAATCCAAATATCAGTAGATCCACATGGTTCAGATCTGTGTTGTTCAAGGGTTAACTGAACATCTCTATTTGCCTGAACCCAAGGAAGCTTTTCTTAGCCTACCTTTCAAAACAGAGATTGCTTAGGAAGCTTTGGATTTTTATTTCCAAAATGGGACTAATACTTACCTTGTAGCGTAATTGGAAGAAGAAGGAAGATAACTGGTAGAATGGGTGCTGGCACTGGTGCAGGTGTAGGCTAGGTGCAGGGTAGGCTTCACCCAATGTTCGGTGAATCAGAATTAAGCAGTTTGCAGTCTCTTGAAGGAGACAGGGCAGCAGTGTGGTTGGTATATGAGATGTGAGATCAGAGACTTGGGTTCCTCTCCCAGTGTGGCTGCTCAGTATCTCTAATTTCCATTTTTTTCACCTATAGAATAGATATACTCATGAGATTATAGTCATAGAAATGATGTAAGGTAATGCACATAAAGTACATGGAATAATATAGCCAAGTCTTATAAAATTAAATATATATGTATTATATATATATAGACATGTCACATTCAACAGTAACATACAGACAACTGGATGACCAGTAGCGGAGTCTGGAAAGATATATAGGTGTATAGATTATTGGTAGATGGATAAAATGATTAGAATAATCGCTCTAAATAGGTTGCATGCAGGGGTTGAGTTTTAAAGGCAGGAACAGATATGTCTACAAGAGACAACATTCCATGCTAAGCTTGGGTATTTAAATGGTGTTGAAGCTTGGGTATGAGAAAAGATGGGCTTCTCAGGTGGCACTAGTAGCAAAGAACCCAACTGCCAACGCAGGAGACGTAAGAGATGTGGGTTTGATCCCTGGGTCGGCAAGATCCCCTGGAGAAGGGCACAACATCCCACTCCAGTATTCTTGCCTGGAGAATCCCATGAACAGTGGAGCCTGGCAGGCTATTGTCCATAGGGCTGCAGAGAATTGGACATGACTGAAGCGACTTGGCATGCATGCACACATACACTCATGATAAAAGATGTGTGTTTATGTGGAAGAAAGAGGTTAGGTAGTGGGGCTGATAGTAGAACAGAGGAGAATGTCAGATAGTGCAGACTTTCAGCTTTTTCCTAAATTCTCACCCACTTGGATTTGAGTGTCGTTTGTGTCCCTCTTCTTCCTCCTCCTGAGCACTTCTCCAGTTACTCTTCCAACTCTAGATTCAGGGAGTTACATTCCATTTACTCTTGACAGCTTTTTGATGGGAGTAAATATAGAATGTGAAGTGACCTGAAGAGTTTTGTAAAGCTAATCCTCCTCCCCTTGCCCCTTCTACGAAAGTATCATAAATGCCTATTTCTCCCTCCACGTTTGCAAGCCTTTTATTTTATGTTTCCATTATCCTGTTTCACCCTCTTCACTTGTGTTGGTGTGAATGAGGACCCTGGTTGCGGTGAAAGTGATGATCATGATAAGGAGATAATAAGCTTTATTGAGGGTTTTCGTGGACCTGGCACTGTGCTAGGTCATGTTATCTCACTTAAATCCTGACAATAACCCACTAAGTTGGGAGATGCCGACTCATTGGAAAAGACCCTGATGCTGGGAAAAACTGAGGGCAGGAGGAAAATGGGGGCGACAGAGGATGAGATGGTTGGATAGCATCACCGATGCAATATACCTGAGTTTGAGCGAACTCCTGGAGATGGTGAAGGACTAGGAAGCCTGGCATGCTGCAGTCCATGGGGTTGCAGAGTTGGACACGACTTAGTAACTGAACAACAACTATTCCTCTTACCAACAAAGAAATCCAGTTTCACAGAGGCTAAATCTCTCAATCAAAGACAATAACCAAATGATGTGACTGGAATTCAGATCCTGGAGTCTGAGATCTTGATTACCACTGAAATGACAAAAGGTTGTGAACTGGATTTATAAAGAAGGGCGTGTATTAGAACTTAGGCATTTCTACTCAAACATTAATGGTACTACTATGTACACGGAGAAGGAAATGGCAATCCACTCCAGTACTATTGCCTGGAAAATCTCATGGACGGAGGAGCCTGGTAGGCTACAGTCTATGGGGTCGCAAAGAGTCGGACAGGACTGAGTGACTTCAGTTCACTTCACTATGTACATAGTTTGATGTTTTGAAAGAGATTCATGGAATCTGGTTTGTGTCCAATTTGTGGCTACTCTTGATGCAAAATATGATTTTATTCTAGCTTTAGCGAAGTTTACCTATGTATATTTGCTTGTGATTACCCCTATATTTTCATTTTCACACAGTGCTTGTTTGATATGTTCAAGCTTAATGATATAGAACCAGAAAAAACTAGGGATGGGGGTGAGATAAATTGGGAGATTAGGATTGACATATATACACTATTGATACTGTGTATAAAATAGATAACTAATGCATGAGAGCCTACTCTGTAGCACAGGGAACTCTATTTAGTGCTTAGTTGTGACTTAAGTGGGAAGGGGATCCAAAAAAGAGTGGCTATATGAATAGGTATAGCTGATTCACTTTGCTGTACTCTAGAAATTAATACTAGAGAAGGCAATGGCAACCGACTCTAGTACTCTTGCCTGGAAAATCCCATGGACGGAGGAGCCTGGTAGGCTGTAGTCCATGGGGTCGCTAAGAGTTGGACACAACTGAGTGGCTTCACTTTCACTTTTCACTTTTGTGCATTGAAGGAGGAAATGGCAACCCACTCCACTGTTCTTGCCTGGAGAATCCCAGGAACGGGGAAGCCTGGTGGGCTGCCATCTATGGGATCGCACAGAGTCGGACATGACTGAAGCACTTTAGCAGCAGCAGCAGCAGCAGAAATTAATACGATGTTGTAAAGCAGCTATACTCTAATAACAACAAATTTTAAAAAAAGAAAACCATGGATAAGAGCAAAGACTATTACATGTATTTCTTGACTTACATAAAAAGAGTAACTTAAATAAATGATTAAAATGGAAAAAAAGAATGAGGAAAAAAACATGATACTAGTCATTACAAAAATCTAAATGATTATTTCTTCTTCAAATAACCCAAAATATCTTCAAGAACAATATGGTTAATACTGTAGAATAAGGGCACCAAGTGACCGTCAAGTTATTTGGGGGTATTTATGTCTGTTTTTTCCTATCTTATCTAAAATCTTTTTTAACATTCCAGATCAAAATCAAAAAAATGGTCAACCTTTCGAAGCTAATGGAGAATGAAGTATTCATGGCCTTTGCCTCTTACACGACGATTGTGCTTTCAAAAATGATGTTTATGAGCATTGCAACTGCCTTCTATAGATTGACAAGAAAGGTAAGACATGGGAGGCAGTATTTTAGCAGTTGGGATTCTAGAGAGCAATTTTCTTTCTTTTTTTTTTTTTTTTGTGAAACCCAATGGCATATTGTTTAATACTGTAAACGAATATGCAGTCATTTAGTTCAAGTGGCTCTGATATATTTACAGAATAGGTAGTTTCTCCCAGAAATCAGTAAATGGTTTTTTGTTTGTTTATTTTTATTGTTCAGTTAGCATATGAGATTTCTGAAATATCAGATTTTTCAAGGAAACTTTATGATTTTGAAGTTAATTTTGCTAACTAGAGCTTAGAAAATAGTCACTCTCTAGACAGTGAATTGATGTTTTCAGCTTTATTACAGATCAGGGATATACCTTAGGGCACAGAATTAAGTTCTTATTGTTATCAATAGAGTCTCTATTATTGGGACAAGGCATTTGAATTTTGTGTGGTTATGATTTCTTAAGTGAATAGTATTTCTACCCAGCATTATAACAATTTTTTTTTTAAATGGAGGCTTGGGGAAGGTGGTAGAAAGTTTTGAAACACATAACCCATATACAGAGGAAGAGCTTCTTGATGGCTCAGTAGAAGAGAATCCGCCTGCAGTGCAGGAGATGCAAGAGACGTGGATTCAGTCCCTGGTCTGGGAAGATCACTGGAGGAGAAAATAGCAACCCACTCCAGAATTCTAGCCTGCAGAATCCCATGGACAGAAGAACCTGGGAGGCTACAGTCCATGGGATCGCAAAAAAGTCAGACACGACTGAGTGACTGAGCAGGCAACCTGTATGCAAGTTGCTTTTATGACAACAGTGACAAGGGAAAAGCAAAGCTACACAGTTAGATGATTTTTACCGGTGTGACTCATGTGCCTGTTCACCAACTTCTTTCTGTAAACATTTCTCTCTCTTGGTCCCGGTCCTGAGTTTCTGTCCTCCAGAGCCTTACTTTTATTTAGAAGTCATAGGCCTCCTTAAGGTATTTTCTTATTACTATCTTGAGGTATCATTCCTTCCCAAAGATGTTTGCATTTTAATGAGGCACATATCCACACGGGTAAACCTCTAACAGGGCAAGGTGTTTGAGCCTCTGGCTATAAAGTGGCTGCTACTACCAGGTCTTAACTCAGTGGTAAAGAATCCACCTGCCAGTGCAGGAGACCCAAGAAATGAGGAATTTGATGCCTGAGTCAGGAAGATCCCGTGGCGCAGGAAATGGCAACCCACTCCAGTATTCTTGCCTGGGAAATCCCATGGACAGAGGAGCCTGGTGGACTATGGTACGTGGGGTCTCAAAAGAGTCAGACACAGCTGAGAGACTAAACAAGCAACCACCAGATCCTCACTATCCTCTAGAAATACTGTGGCATCAAGGATAGCAGAAATGTTGCTTGTCTTAGAAGAAAGTGACAGTGAAGTTGCTCAGTCATGTCCGACTCTCTGTGACCCCATGGACTGTAGCCTACCAGACTCCTCCATCCATGGGATTTTCCAGGCAAGAGTACTGGAGTGGGTTGCCATTTCCTTCTCCAGGGGATCTTTCCAACCCTGGGAACGAACCCAGGTCTTCTGCATTGCAGGCAGACACTTTACTGTCGAAGCCACCAGGGAAGCCCAAGAGGCTTAGAAGAAAAGGGGAAGGGAATTCAAATTTGTGAAGTGCCAGTGATCTATGCTAGGCACCGTGACACTCTGTGTGTCAGGTCATGGAAGCATTTTACATAATTGTTAGCATTATCCTGTGAGATGAGCATTACTCTTCCCATTTTATGGATGAGGAAATCAAAATCAGAGCGGTTCAGTAGCTTTCCCAAGATTACACACCAACCAAGGCTGAGGCTGAGAATCAAATTCAGATTGGCTTTAACTCCTATTTCAAGCACTTTGCGTTGTAATACATTATTTGCTTACTCAAAATCTCTTTACTGAACATCCAGTATGTGCCATACATTTATTTCAGAACCAGACAGACAGATCTGCCCTCAAGAGCTGATCAGTTCTCCTCAACATCTTTATCTGAAATAAATGCTCATGTCATATTAAGAAAAATACTATAATAGTTATGAAGTTTCTCCATTTAAATTAAGCCTAATTTTATAGTTCATGTTTTTCTTTATTATATCATTAAATAGTGGAACATAAGTATTTTTAAATACATGTTTCAAGTTTCAGGGAATGGAGAAATCATTTCAAAGAGCATAATAATGACAGGAAGGACTATGTGAAAATATGCCCTGGAACACTTGCTTGGTGTTTATAGGAATACAATTCAACTTCTTATATTTCACTGGATTGTTCAACCTAAAGTTTTAGTTAATTCAGAGGAAAAAGAGGCACACATATCCTAACAAAGTACAAAACACTTTTCCTGTCCCCACTCGTTTATGCTGCGGGCCTGTTTTCTGGTATCTTTGGCAAATAAACTTATGACTTTCAGATGAGCTAGTCGGTTGGAAACAATGTTCTTCAGGAGAAGTGTACCAACATTACTATTAAAAACTGCCAGTTCAGCATGATAATAATTTTTTATTATTTTAATGAGGACTCAGAATTATGCTTTTTTCTGATTTAGCTGCCTTTTCACTCTTTTTATATATTGGTTTTTAAAGTTCTTATTTATGCTTCTCTTTAAAAATTTTTTTACACTGTTATTAAAAATTCAGGTTTTAAGAAGAGATGCTTTCTCCTGTGTGTATGTGCTCAGTTGTGTCCAACTCTTTGCTGTAGCCTGCCAAACTCCTCTGTCCATGGGATTTCCCAGGCAAGAATTCTGGAGTGGGTTGCCATTTCCTGCTCCAGGGGATCTTCTGGACTCAGGGATGAAACCTGCATTTTCTGTGTCTCTTATGTTGGCGGGCAGATTCTTTACCACTAAGCTACCTGAGAATCCACATTCTTTCTCCTACCCCTGGGTTTGATCTATAGCTCCCCAATTTTTTTTTTTTTTATAATGACCAAATGACCAACTTGGATGCCTGTATTTCTTCTGATAAAATATGAATTTTAGAGTACCCCCCATGTTATTTGGTATTTGAAATAAGTTTTTTTTCTTCTTGGTATTTGGAATAGGTTTTTGCCAATCCAGAAGACTGTGCAGGCTTTGGCAAAGGAGAAAATGCCAAGAAGTATCTTCGGACAGATGACAGGGTGGAACGTGTCCGAAGGTAAACCAGTGTCTCCTGAAATGACTCATTTGATCACAGGATGTTGGTCTCAGAGTCAAGTGAGGATGTTGGGGTCTGAAGAAAAAGAAAAGTCAATCATTTTACCTACTCTGTATAATTATAGAAAATTAGCCATCTAGAAGTCTCCAACTATCACTGTGATTGCATGTATTTCCAATTTAGCTTTTCTGTGCACTTTGTTAGGGTTAATGACTTTGTTCTGTGTAGGGATTTATCAAAAGTAATGACAGGTAGAAGGTAAAATGAGGATGGTAGATTCTTGCAATTTTTGTCCTCTTTCTCCAGAGGTGAGACTGTCAGCTTGCATAAAAGGTAGAAGAACTAGGTATTTTTGCATAAAATGGAAAGTATGAACTTGGGAAATCTCTACCTGTATTCTCTCTCTCTCCCTCCTTTGTAGATATTATATTTAATGTACAGAGAATTTAGTAAACAATGAAAAGCAATAAGCCAAGATACTGTCTACCCAGCTTCCTAATGATACCATTAATAAACTTATTTTAAAAGCACATTCAATTCTAGTTCTGAAGGTATATTTCTTAATCCTTGTCATGAAGTGATGTAAATTACAAACTTTTTCTTTCATCTTTACTGAAGCTTAATTGACAAAATTATAAGTGTACAATTAATTTGCAGGGTACAATGTCATTTGATACACACATATGTTTCTAAGGAGTCCTTCCATTGAATTAGCTATTAATTAATGAATTTCATTAATTAACACATCCATCACCTCTCAGATTTCATCTCTCCTCCCCTCTTCTTTGGGGAGAACATTTAAATTCCACTCTCATAGCGACTTTCAGTAATATGTGCTATGTGTTCGGTTGCTCAGTAATGTCTGACTCTTCTGTGGCCCCCTGGACTCTTAACCCGCCAGCCTCCTCTGTCCATGGAATTTTCCAGTCAAGAATACTGGAGTGGGTTGCCATTTCCTACTCCATTGGATCTTCCCGACCCAGGTGTTACACTCCCATCGCTCACATCTCCTGCACTGGCAGGCCGTTTCTTCACCACAGTGCCGCCTGGGAAGCCCCAGCTTTGAGTGACACAGTTCACAATGCAGTGTTATCTGCTGTAGTCAGTGTTATCCTTTAGATCCTCAGACCTTGTTCATCTTATAACTGACAGCACTGTTTTATCAACCTCTCCAGGTTTCCCCCAACCCCTATCCCCTGGCAACGACTACTTTCTGTTCTTATGAGTTCAGCCTTTTTTCCTTTCGGTAGATTCCATTTATAAATGATACCTTACAATGTTTGTCTTTCTCTGTCTTCGTTATTTCATTCACCATAATGTCCTCCAGGTTCATTCAAATGACAAGATTTCCTTTTTTTTTAAAGACTGAATAATGGTCTAATGTTTTTGGCATAATGGTAGGTAAGTTCCGTGCTCTGCCCTGCTGTGCTTAGTTGCTCAGTTGCGTCCAGCTCTTTGTGACCCCATGGACTGCAGCCCACGAGGCACCTCTGTCCATGGGGATTCTCCAGTCAAAATACTGGAGTGGGTGGCCATGCTCTCCTCCAGGTATCTTCCCAACCCAGGGGTGGAATGCAAGTCTCCCACATTGCAGGCAGATTCTTTTAACATCTGAACCACCAGGGAGGACCTTCCAAACTGTTCTCCATAGTGGCTCTACCAGTTTATAGTCCTGGCAGCAATGTAGAAGAGTTCTCTTTTCTCCATATTCTGGCAAGTATTTGCCACCTCTTGTCTTTCCACAGTAGCCATCCTAATAGGTGTAATGTTAATAACTCATTTTAGTTTTGATTTGCATTTACCCAGCTGATTAGCGATGGTGAGTACCTTTTCATGTACTTCTTGGCCATTTGGATGTCTTCTTTGGAAAAATGGCTATTTGGATCTCTCTTTTATAATTGGATTATTTTATTTGTTTATCTATTAATTTGGGGCTATGAAATTGTGAGATCCTTATATATTTTTAATATTAACTGCTTATCAGATATGGGGTTTGCAAATATTTTTTCCCATTCCATAACTTGCCTTTCATTTTTGTTGATGGCTTCTTTTGCTGAGCAGGAGCTTTTTGATTTGATTTGATGTAGTCCCACTTGTTTATTTTTGCTTTTTTTTTTTTTTGCTTTTGGTGTCAAATCCAAAGATATCATTGCCAAGACTAGTGTCAAAGAGCTTACAATCTTTATATTCCCTCTAGAAATTTTATGGTTTCAGGTCTTATATTCAAGTCTTTAATTCATTTTGAGTTGATTTTTGTGTACGGTATAAGATAAGGTTCAGTTTCTTTTGCATGTGGAAATCTAGTTTTCCTGACACAATTTACTGCAGAGGCTGCCCTTTCCTACTGTGTGTTCTTGGCTTCTGTGTAAAAAATTGAGTATACATGCATGAGTTTATTTCTGGGTTCTTTATTCTGTTCCATTGATCTGTGAGTCTGCTTTTATGCCAAAAAAATACTGACTTGATTTCTATAGCTTTGTCATGGAGTTTGAAATCAGGAAGTGTGAAGTCTCCAGCTTTGTTTTTATTGCTCAAGTTGCTTGGATACTCAGGGTCATTTGTGGTTTCACGCAAATTTGGGGACTTAAAAAAAATTTCTCAAAGAATGCCATTGGGATTTTGAGAGGGAGTACATTACTCTGGTTTGTGTGGACATTCTAACAGTGTTAACATTAATTTTTCCAGTCCATGAGGAGAGAATATCTTTCCACTTATTTATATTTCATTTATTTCTTTCATCAGTATCTTATGGTTTTCAGTATGTAGATCTTTCCCCCCTTTGGTTAAGTTTCTTCCTAAGCATTTTATTCTTTTTGATGCTATTTTAAAGTTCCTCTTCCCCAGGTGACTCAGTGGAAAAGAATCCATTTGCCAAGCAGGAGATGGGTTCAATCCCTGGGTCAGGAAGATACCCTGGAGAAGGAAATGGCAATCCACTCCATTATTCTTCCCTTGGAGATCCCATGGACAGAGGAGCCTGGTGGGCTACAGTCCATGGGGACTCAAAGAGTCAGGTACAACTCAGTGACTAAACAGCAACAGCAGTAAAGTTAGTCTATTTTATCCTTCCAAAAAAGCAGCTCTTAGTTTCATTGATTTTTTCCTATTGTACTTTTAGTTTCTATTTCATTTATGTCTATTCTGATCTTTGTTATTTCTTCCCTTTACTAATTTTGGGCTTAGTTTGCTTTTCTTTTTTTACTTTCTTGATAGGTTAGGTTGTTCATTTGAGATTTTTTTCTTAAATGTGGGTGTTTATCACTAGGAATTTCCTTCTCGATTGCCTTTGCTGAGTCCCCATGAGTTTGGTATGTTCTGTGTCTATCTTTATCTGTCTCAAGATATTACTGATTTCTCTTGAGTTTTTTCTTTGACCTGTTTGTGAATTTTCCAATTTTCTTTTTGTAATTGATTTCTAGTTTTATATTGTTGTGGTTGGAGTAAATGCTTGAATTTGCACTTCTTAAATTTATTAAGACTTGCTTTTTGGCCTAAGATATGATCTGTCTTGGAGAATGTTCCATTTGTGCCTGGGAAGAATGTATATTCTGTTGCTGTTGGATGTAAAGTTCTATAAATGTCTTTTAGGTCCATCTGAGCTAAGTGATCTTTCTAGATGATCTATCCATTGTTGAAAATGAGATATTGAAGTCCTCTATAATTATGGTATTGTTATTTCTCCTTCAGATCTGTTACTGTTTGCTTTATATATTAAAGTTTCCTATGTTGGGTGCATATATATTTACCAATGTTATGTCCTCTTAATGCCTTGATCCCCTTTATCATTATATAATGAACTTTTTTGTCTCTTGTTAAAGTTTGTTTTGATATAAGTGTAGCTTTTTCAGCTTTCTTTTGGCTTCCATTTGCATGGAATATCTTTCTCTACACCTTCACCTTGTATCTATGTATGACCTTAACTCTTCATGGGCAGCATATTGTTAGGTCTTGTCTTATTTTTATCCGTTCACTCATTCTTGTTTGATTGGAGAAGTTAGCCCATTTTGATTTAAAGTAATTTCTGATGCTTCCCTGGTGGCCCAGACGGTAAAGAATCTGCATGCAGTGCAGGAGTCCTGAGTTTGATCCCTAAGTTGAGAAGATCCCCTGGAGAAAGAATGTGTACCGGCTCCAGTGTTCTTGCCTGCAGAATTCCATGGACAGAGGGGCCTGGCAGGCTACAGTCCATGGGGTCACAAAGAGTCAGACATGACTGAGTGACTAACACTTTCACTTCGCTTCTTGTACTTATTGCCATTTCGTTAATTTTTTTCTTAGTTGTTTTGGAATTCCTTTGTTCCTTTCTCTTTCATTGTGATTTGGTGATTTTTCTCTAAGGGTAAGCTTTGATTGCTTTCCTTTTATCTTTTGTATATCTACTATGAGTTTTTACTTGGTGGTTACCCTGAGTCTTATGTAAAACATCTTGTTTTATATTAATAAAATATTTTAAGTTGATAACAGCTTAGCTTTTAATGCATGCAAATGACTTAATGACTAAACAACAACAACAACAAATCTTAATCCACATTTTCTAACTGATTTATTGAGAAAGTTGAGGAAACAGCCAAGTTTATATCAAAATGAAGAATATGAAGATGTGCACAAATGCAGGATTAAAGACTAAGTTAATCTTGAGACCATATACCATAAGGGAATCTGCAGAAATCTTTGGAGGGGCATCAGACTTTCCAGAAAATCAAAAGTGATAAGGCAAATATGATCTTGATTCTAAAGGTATTAGATGCTGCAGCTGATACCTGAATTAGAGAAGTAAATTGTTTTTTCAGTCTCCATTTCATTATCTATTTATACTCATCAAATTTTAGAAGTGTAGTCAAATATATTCATGGTGTTTCCTATCTTAACTATTCATCAGAAAACTAAATATCTAAATGTTTAAGTATGCCTGTGAAAACTCCTCACTGCTTCTTTAATTTTATATAATTTTGCTTATCCTGTGAAATGTGTCTAGAATTATATCACAGCGTAGATATGCATTAGAAAATACTAAATGAAGATGGTACATAACTTCAGTGTTTCACATGTTAGAAAAGTGGATTGGCAATAGAATCTCAATAGAAAAAATTTTTCAGTGGGGAAGTCAGTCAAGATGGTGACACAGGGACTCCTGAACTTCTCCCTTTACACTCATGTTGTTGCTGTTCAGGTTGTGCAGTGGCTAAGTTGTGTCTGACTTTGTGACTCCATGGACCACAGTATGCCCATGAAAGCTTAGCTAAAGAAATTTTATTTGGGGGATTTTAGGTGCCTTCGACTCTCCCTTCTCAGCCCCTACTCTCCTTACCCATGGGATGGTATTTCTAGAGGAGAAAACCATTACCTAAGCTGATCTTCTCATCAGATTGTGAACAACAAATAAAATTTAGTGAGAACAATTGCCCTTAGTTGTGGAAGGAGTGAGTATCCTTGAGGAGGTGCAGGGACTGTGTGTACAGCGCCCCCTGGTGATCAGACACTGGCTTTTCAATGTGGCAAGAAAGAATCTCCAGGAATGAGAAGCTTCTAGGTTCCAGGTGTACTTTTTGAGATCAGATCAGTTCTGTTAACAAAGTGATTTGCTATCACTTTTGGAGATACTTTTCAGAATAAAAGTTCCCACAATCTCCCCTCTCCATTTTTAACCTAGAATTTTTCTTTTTCATTATTTCTATTTGTAATTATCAAGTTGTTTCTATTAGTATATTTTGGTGACAGGGACTGAATTTGGCTACAAAGGACATGAAAGTTATGCTTTTAGGCATGCAATATTGAAAAAATACACACTACACATATGGGACCCTTAATTAAAAATATAGAGTAATATGTGTTGAAATGTCAAGATAAGTAGCCTAAAGTAAGTTATTCATATTCTGGGCATATGGAAATCAATGATGATTAGAAAGCCTTTTACATTATGCATTTATTTAATCCTATCCTATATTGTTCTAGAAAGAATTGAAGACTGTATACATTCCCCATGTCTGTGTGTGTGTGTGTGTGTGTGTGTGCGTGCATGTTGCGTGCGCACACTTAGTTGCTTAGTCATGTCCAGCTCTTTGCAACCCCATGGACTGCAGCCTATCAGGGCCCTCTACCCATGGGTTTTTCCAGGCAAGAATACTGGGGTGGGTTGGCATTTTCTGCTCTTGGGGATCTTCCTGACCCAGGGATCAAACCCACATCTTTTGCATCTCCTGCATTGACAGGTGAATTCTTTACCACTGAGCTACCTGGGAAGTCCCATGTATGTCCCTTCAGTTCAGTTCAGTTCAGTACAGTCATTCAGTCGTGTCTGACTCTTTGCGACCCCATGAATTGCAGTACGCCAGGCCTCCCTGTCCATCACCAACTCCCGGAGTTCACTCAAATTCACATCCATCGAGTCAGTGATGCCATCCAGCCATCTCATCCTCTGTCGTCCCCTTCTCCTCCTGCCCACAATCCCTCCCAGCATCAAAGTATTTTCCAATGAGTCAACTCTTCGCATGAAGTGGCCAAAGTACTGGAGTTTCAGCTTTAGCCTCATTCCTTCCAAAGAAATCCCAGGGCTGATCTCCTTCAGAATGGACTAGTTGGATCTCCTTGAAGTCCAAGGGACTCTCAAGAGTCTTCTCCAACACCACAGTTCAAAAGTGTCAATTCTTTGGCGCTCAGCCTTCTTCACAGTCCAACTCTCACATCCATACATGACCACTGGAAAAACCATAGCCTTGACTAGACGGACCTTAGTTGGCAAAGTAATGTCTCTGCTTTTGAATATGCTCTCTAGGTTGGTCATAACTTTCCTTCCAAGGAGTAAGCATCTTTTAATTTCATGGCTGCAGTCACCATCTGCAGTGATTTTGGAGCCCCCCAAAATAAAGTCTGACACTGTTTCCACTGTTTCCCCATCTATTTCCCATGAAGTGATGGGACC
>SJYQ01003227.1:606843-643555 GCA_006410935.1 Redunca redunca
TATCTTCTGCTTCTGTTAGGTCCAGACCATTTCTGTCCTTTATCGAGCCCATCTTTGCATGAAATGTTCCCTTGGTAGCTCTAATTTTCTTGAAGAGATCTCTAGTCTTTCCCATTCTGTTCTTTTCCTCTATTTCTTTGCATTGATTGCTGAAGAAGGCTTTCTTATCTCTTCTTGCTATTCTTTGGAACTCTGCATTCAGATGCTTATATCTTTCCTTTTCTCCTTTGCTTTTTGCCTCTCTTCTTTTCACAGCTATTTGTAAGGCCTCCCCAGACAGCCATTTTGCTTTTTTGCATTTCTTTTCCATGGGGATGGTCTTGATCCCTGTCTCCTGTACAATGTCACGAACCTCCATCCATAGTTCATCAGGCACTCTATCTATCAGATCTAGGCCCTTAAATCTATTTCTCACTTACACTGTATAATCATAAGGGATTTGATTTAGTTCATACCTGAATAGTCTGGTGGTTTTCCCTACTTTCTTCAATTTGAGTGTGAATTTGGTAATAAGGAGTTCATGATCTGAGCCACAGTCAGCTCCCAGTCTTGTTTTTGTTGACCGTATAGAGCTTCTCCATCTTTGGCTGCAAAGAATATCATCAATCTGATTTCCGTGTTGACCATCTGGTGATGTCCATGTGTAGAGTCTTCTCTTGTGTTGTTGGAAGAGGGTGTTTGCTATGACCAGTGCGTTTTCTTGGCAAAACTCTATTAGTCTTTGCCCTGCTTCATTCCGCATTCCAAGGGCAATTTTGCCTGTTACTCCAGGTGTTTCTTGACTTCCTACTTTTGCATTCCAGTCCCCTATAATGAAAAGGACATCTTTTTTGGCTGTTAGTTCTAAAAGGTCTTGTAGGTCTTCATAAAACCATTCAACTTCAACTTCTTCAGCGTTGCTGTTTGGGGCATAGACTTGGATAACTGTGATATTGAATGGTTTGCCTTGGAGATGAACAGAGATTATTCTGTCGTTTTTGAGACTGCATCCAAGTACTGCATTTCAGACTCTTCTGTTGACCATGATGGCTACTCCATTTCTTCTGAGGGATTCCTCCCTGCAGTAGTAGATATAATGGTCATCTGAGTTAAATTCACCCATTCCAGTCCAGTTTAGTTCGCTGATTCCTAGAATGTCGACATTCACTCTTGCCATCTGTTGTTTGACCACTTTCAATTTGCCTCGATTCATGGACCTGACATTCCAGGTTCCTATGCAATATTGCTCTTTACAGCATCGGACCTTGTTTCTATCACCAGTCACATCCACAGCTGGGTATTTGGCTCCATCCCTTCATTCTTTCTGGAGTTATTTCTCCACTGATCTCCAGTAGCATATTGGGCACTTACTGACCTGGGGAGTTCCTCTTTTGGTATCCTATCATTTTGCCTTTTCATACTGTTCATGGGGTTCTCAAGGCAAGAATACTGAAGTGGTTTGCCATTCCCTTCTCCAGTGGACCACATTCTGTCAGACCTCTCCACCATGCCCGCCCGTCTTGGGTTGCCCCACGGGCATGGCTTGGTTTCATTGAGTTAGAGGAGGCTGTGGTCCTAGTGTGATTAGATTGACTAGTTTTCTGTGAGTATGGTTTTAGTGTGTCTGCCCTCTGATGCCCTCTTGCAACACCTACCATCTTACTTGTGTTTCTCTTACCTTGGGTGTGGGGTATCTCTTCACGGCTGCTCCAGCAAAGCACAGCCGCTGCTCCTTACCTTGGACGAGGGGTATCTCCTTACCGCCGCCTTTCCTGACCTTCAGTGTGGGATGGCTCCTCTAGGCCCTCCTGCGCCCACAAGATAAAGTTGTAAGGTAACCAGGGCAGCTGAAGAAATAAGGTGAAACATTTAAAAGAGAAAAAAATAAAAGGTTTTAGTACTTAGAAAGAGATGCTTAGAATAAGCCACCTTCAGTGAAATTTTATTTGGGGATTTTAGATGCCTTCCACTCTCCCTTTTCAGCCCCTACTTCTGTCTCTCAATAGAGAATACCTCTTTATTGAGACTCTTCAGTGGGGTCCAGTTGACACTCACTGGGAATTCTTCAAGGAAGTGGAGGATGGAATTAAACTTAAAGCTAGATGATTCCTTTCTGGCCCCAGTGCATGAATGAAACATTTATTGAGAGATTATTGTGTGTCTCACTGTCACTGCTTTTATTGGAATGCTGTAAAATGGCTTGAAGACTGACTTCCTGCCATTGAGGGGTTTATAACTTTTCCACTGAAAAGCAGACTAGCGTGCATGTAATACTTAAAGAATGATATAAAGCTATTTCTCATTAGGTGTTAAGTAGTAGGATACAAGTATAACTTCCTAGGGTCTTTGGGAATATTTCATAAGGGAAGAAGTTGAAGAATGTTAGGATTTGGAAGGAAAAAAGGAGATGAGAAAACATGGCAGTTTGGAAAATTTTCTTTGCAGGAACTTGAACACACTGCTACATGCTGAGCATAAAGAGCTTTGGGTAAGAGAAAGGAGTCAGCTGGTCTCGTGTGAATCTCCTTTTGTGGTTGGCCACCCCCTGACAGTTCTCAGTGATGTATAGCAACTCTGGTTTCGGTCAGGGCGATGCTGAGATCCAAGTGGTTCTGATCTGCCTGAAGCATCTTGAGCACAGAGCAGGGCTGGAGTTAGGGTCAGTCCAGAACAAGCTTCCACCAAGGAGCATCTGCCCAAAAGAGAAAGGACATAGGAACATGGGATGATGGAGAGGAAGTAATAGACCCTGGTAGAAAGTGCCCCACTCTAGTACTTTTGCCTGGAAAATCCCATGGACAGAGGAGCCTGGTAGGCTGCAGTCCATGGGGTCGCTAAGAGTCGGACACGACTGAGCGACTTCACTTTCGCTTTTCACTTTCATGCATTGGAGAAGAAAATGGCAACCCACTCCAGTGTTCTTGCCTGGAGAATCCCAGGGACGGGGAGCCTGTTGGGCTGTGGTCTATGGGGTCGCACAGAGTTGCACACGACTGAAGCGACTTAGCAGCAGCAGCAGCAGCAGAAAGTGCTCTTAAAGATGGATGTCCATCTGCTACTAGATTTTGGTAGCCATCTAGGAATGACACAGAAATGAAGGAAACTTCCCCTTTAGGATGCTTTCTGTTGTTTGAGTAGAGAAAGGGTTACAGTGGGAAGGTGATGCTGAACTACAGCAGATGCTCGCTGGGAGAGGGTGTGTCTGCAGTGGGGTCTAAAAGGAAGAGTGCCCGACAGGTACACACTGTTATATTTAGAACGGATAACCAGCAAGGACCTGCTGTAGAGCACAGGGAGCTCTGCTCAATGTTATGTGGCAGCCTGGATGGGAGGGGAGTCTGGGGGGGGAATGAATACATGTATATGTATGGCTGAGTCCCTTTGCTGTCCACCTGAAACTATCACAACATTGTAAATCGGCTATACTCAGATATAAAATAAAATGTTAAAAAATAAAAGTAAAAAAGAAGAGCATATAAGATGAACACAGTGTGAGGCTCCGTTGAAAACTGGCCTTACTAGAACAACGAGGAATACTGTGAGACCATTTTGAGGGTTGAGGACAAGGAAAAAGAACTGAATGAAAGAAATAGAGGGAGGCCAGAAAAAATGGAGAGGCCAGTAAGTTCCAAGGAACCCCTGCCCTTGAATTTCTTCCCCCAAGCCCTCACCACTGGAGCTCTTTACCCTTACCCAAGCTAATTTTTCTTGACTTTCTTCTCTGTTTTCGCACTCTATTCTATTTGTCAATGGCTTAATAGAGACTTGGGGCTTCCCAGGCAGTGCAGTGGTAAAGAATCTGCCTGCCAGTGCAGGAGACATAAGAGACACAAGTTCGATCCCTGGGTCAGGAAGATCCTTTGGAGGAGGAAATGGCAACCCACTCCAGTATTCTTGGCTGGAGAATCCCATGGACAGAAAATCCATGGACAGGCTGCAGCCCATGGGGTCACAAGAGTTGGACACAACTGAGCAACTGAGCGCAAACATATTTCTACATGGTCTCATCATTATAGGTTCTTTCTCAACTTTAAAAATGTCTGTCCTTTTAGAATGTGGTAAAGGAGAAAAGTAACATGGCCTAGATGGGAGGTGAAGACATATCTGTGGTCCAGCAGGAGAAGTCAAAGGATCCAGACAAATACCCTTGATGTAATTGGTGATGTGAGCTCATCTTTAGTAGAAAATAGTGTTTCTGCCCTTTCTTGCCCACCTCGCTTTCAGTAACCCTTGGGTTGTTCCATGAAACAGAGGGAATAAGAACACTCATACCCTTTCTGTCTTGGCTTTATTTAGGAACATGTGGTTGTTTATTTAAATCTTTCAAAATTGTTACGTATCTAAGTTACTGTTACCTTCTGCATGCCTTTATGTTGTTGTTCTGTTTGTCAGGAGAACTTAGAGATAATCTACAAAAAACAGGAGAAAGGAAAGGAGGTGATAATCGTGATCTTTGAGCAAAGATTATTTAGTAATTACACTTTTTTTTGACTAAAAGAAAAAAGTGAAAGTGAAATTCGCTCAGTCGGGTTGACTCTCTGCAACCCCATGGACTGCATAGTCTATGGAATTCTCCAGGCCAGAATACTAGAGTGGGTAGCCTTTCCCTTCTCCAGGGGATCTTCCCAACCCAGGGATTGAACCCAGGTCTCTATCTTTCATTTTGAAATATCTATCAATATCTTAAAAGTTCTATCAAAATCTCAATTTATAGTCTAGATTCTTAAGTAGTTTTTAACTGTGGAAACTAGAACAGGGTTACCAGATTTGAGAATTAAGCACTTTATAAATATATTTATAAAAATATATATNTTTGTAACATTTGTTCAACATTTCATATTTTAAATCTTTAAAGAGTAAGTACGTGTATGTTAAACCTGTATTTCAATATTGATGAGATGGGCATATGAAATAAAGAATTCAAAGGATAATTTCATTTGGTTTTATCTTTCTCAAAATATTTTCAAAAGTTTCAAGCTACAGAAAAGTAGTACCATGAACTTTCATATATGTTTCACCTAGATTTACCACTTGTTAACATTTCCCCATATTTGCTTTAGCTCCATCACTCAATGTTTTTTTCTGAACAGTTTGAAAGTTGTTCAATTGCTAAGTCGTGTCTGACTCTTTTTGGCCTCATGGACTGTAGCACACCAGGCTTCCCTGTCCTTCACTATCTCTCGGAGTTTGCTCAGACTCCTGTCCATTGAGTCAGTGATGCCATCCAACCATTTTGAAAGTGAGCTGCTGGTAAGACACTTCACTCTAAATACTTCAACATGTATCTCCTATGTACAAAACAGTCTCCAAATAACCATATCATTATCACACCAAAGAAATTTAACGAAGATGATATAGATGAACCTATTTGCAGGGAAGAAACAGAGATCTCACTTGGTGCTCTGTGATGACCTAGAGGAATGGGATGGGGGTGGGAAGGAGGTCCAAGGGGGAGGGGATATTTATGTATACATATTGCTGATTCAATTCTCTGAACAGCAGAAACTAATGAGGCACTTTAAAGCAATTATACTCCAATTTAAAAAAGAAATATAACTCTAATACAATAGTCTTATTTAACATATATGGTGAGTAGTGAAAGTTGCTCAGTCGCGTCCGACTCTGCGAGCCCACGGACTATACAGTCCGTGAAATTCTCTAGGCGAGAATATTGGAGTGGGTAGCCGTTCCCTTCTCCAGAGGATCTTCCCAACCCAGGGATCGAACCCAGGTCTCCTGCATTGCAGGCAGATTCTTTATCGGCTGAGCCACCAGGGAAGCCCATTTTAACATATGTATTTAACATACATAGTTCATATTTAAAGTTCCCCTAATTTTCCCAATCATGTCCTTTATAACTACTTTATTTTTGATCTAGGAATCAGACAAGGACCTCACACTGCTTTTTGTTATCACTTCTATTTACTTTTCAATAAAATGGATGAGTTGTTTTTTTTTTTTGTCTTTTATGCCTAGCATTTTTTGATGAGTTTGAGGCTGGTTTTACAGAGTGATCCTTAATCTGATTTGATTTTGTCTATTATTTTCTCATTCTTGGATTCAGATTAAACATTTTTGGTAATGTTGTGTTCTTCAGATTACAGTACATTAATATACATATGTCAGTTTGTCCCATTAGTGGTGATCAACTTAGTAAGGTAGTATTGACCAGATTTATTCATTGTAAAGCTATCTTTTTAACTTTATAATCATATTTGGGTGATAAATTGAGACTGTGCAAATCCTGTCTTCCTATAAACTTATACCCAATGGATTTAGCATCAAAAATGCTCAGTTTTGTTTCCATATAAAAATATATAATCATAAAACATAAATGTTTACAAGCCTATAAAACACTGTATACATCTGTATAAAACACTGTATACATCTATACACATTCAGATTTTTTGGTCTTAAATGGAATTATGTGTACTTAAACCTTTTTAATAAATGATGAGCATTTAAAATAATTTTCTTATACTTGACATTTATATTATTAGTTTTTCTATNCTTAATTCTAAATACATATTTCTTAAATAGTGCTTTTAGTGGCTCTCATAATTGTTCATTTAAGTTTACCACACAAAAGAAAAGTCACTGTGTTGTATTATAAGTTTCATAATTTGAGCAGCTCTTAAGTTCATAAAATGTTTTGGACAGTTTACCATAAGAGTTCGATACAAGTTTCATTTTACTTCTTTTCCTAATGTTAAAAGCAGCTTTGCTCATCAGGAAAGTTTGTGCTGTAAATAATGGGAAAGACCATGAATTCAGAAGTGAAAATTTCAAAATTTAAGGATTATCTCTACCTGCATAAACACACACACATGCACACACCCAACCCTCTGGATTTGGGTAACCTATTACCCTGTCTAATACATAGTTCCCTTATACTTTTGAGAATTTTTAAGGTCAAATGATCTATGTACATGAAACATATGAAGAAAGGATATTCTAAACAATAATGTGTCCTCCATATGTAAATTACTTGGGTAATCTATCAAGCACAAAGATTCAGTTAGCTGAGGTCTATATGAGATACTTGTTTAACCATCATCACTTCTATAATTGTTTTAATAAATTTTCTGCTTCCCTGGTATTGCTTCTCAGAGTAGCATCAGAATGCACTGTGGTTATTATAATCAGTATGCACTCAGCTGCTAATATTTGATAGCCATTATTTAATGACTATCAGGAAAAAGAAAGGACATTTAAGTTACGTATTCGGAGAGGTATAAGAACTATGTATATGTCCAGAACGTGCCTAAGAAGAAATGAAAACGTCTAGACATTACTAACTTCCATTTCCAAGTCTGAATAATAGTTTTAAAGATAATTTAAAGTGGTTTCTAACTGTATATTCACTCAGAAGAGAAGCTGTAGGTGTTGGAGAATTTATCAGTGAAACTTTTAGTGGGAGAGAATGGATGAAGGGTAAGAATATTTACTGGTTCAGTGTCCCCTGCACCAAAGAATCCCCCCCGATCACATGACACACTGGGCTCTGGGGGGAGTCTGCACCATAAATGGCTTTGCCTTGTGATGGGACAGCAGTGGAGAAGAGATTGCACAACCTGTATTAACACTTAACCTGTGAGGGATGTGATGAACATGCTCACGTTTCTACCACTTAATTAGAATTCTTTGAAAGCAACAATTGTGTTTCTTTATCTTTGTGTATATATTTTGATTCATGTACATGGACATACACATCTGTATTCACACACCCCATTCTCGGACTGCACACAGACACACACACACAGTTAATATTATACCACCACCATCACCAGTATTAAATTAACCATTATGGATATACTTAGTAATTAGGTAACAAGTTACTTTTTCAAATTTCACCAATCCCTTCAATCACACCTTGGTGTCTTGTTACAGACCCTAAACAAACTGCAATAAGTAAGTCAAGATCTTTCTGCAGAAATCAGAAGGTATTTATCTGTAATTCTTATAGTGATGGGAGTTTTAAGGGAGAGGGTGCTGCTGCTGCTGCTGCTGCTGCTGCTGCTGCTGCTGCTAAGTTGCTTCAGTCGTGTCTGACTCTGTGGGACCCCATAGACGGCAGCCTGTCGGGCTCCCCCGTCCCTGGGATTCTCCAGGCAAGAACACTGGAATGGGTTACCATTTCCTTCTCCAATGCATGAAAGTGAAAAGTGAAAGTGAAGTCGCTCAGTCGTGTCCGACCCTCAGCGACCTCATAGACTGCAGCCTTCCAGGCTCCTCCATCTATGGGATTTTCCAGGCAAGAGTACTGGAGTGGGGTGCCATTGCCTTCTCCGAGGGAGAGGGTGAATGACTCTCAAATGAGGCTGGAGGATGAGGCAGGTTTTATCAGTATCTCTACAGCCAGCATCTATACACACAAGATATATATATACATAACCTATGTTATTTAGGACATATTCCCTATAGTTATTTCATGTAGTATTATATAGAGTAGAATCTTCTTAGCAGGTGGGGACATCCACCTCTATGATGTACTTCTTTGGCTTGGACATGTTGAAAGCTGGTTGTGGGACATCAGAATTTTATATATATTAAAGGGCTCTCTGGTTTCAAAAGACTGAGCAAACCTTATCTAATCAATGCCAAGCGGGTGAGTCCCTCTGTTTGGAAAACTCATTACTTTGTCAGGGTATCAACGTGACTAGGCCCTGAGAGGTAGGCTCATGAATGAAACTTGAGTGTAAGCCATAATAGCAAAGAATTCATAGAAACTCAGTCTTGTAACTTCCTCATGATCAAGTGGTCTGAAACCCAGGGATTAGTCCATTCTGGCATTGTGGTTAAGCTGCTTTGGAAACTAAATTATGATCAGAAATAACCTGTTGAATTTCTCTGGAGTAGCATTGCCAAAGGTACCAAAGTTACTCCATGACCCATTGCTTTACATATTGTAAGTAGGCTTATGTGGCAAAAAAAAAAAAAAAAAAAAAGGTTTGTGTGGCCTGGTGAGCATGGATTTAGACCAGAGTTGGATGAATCAAATATTCAATGACATAAGATTAGGCAATCTGATACATCCATTTCAAATGGATCTTCACATACGTAGATCCATCTCATAAAGATGATGTCATGAGTGGTACTAAAAATATTCATAGTCCATTGGCTACAGTACCACACATTCATCTCCACACCTGGACCAGTCTTGTGAGTGGGATTGAAAGACCAAGTCTAAAGGCACACATTCCTCACCATTGTGGGCACTTAAGTACAGCCAACACTTATCTTTGCATTCTTCTTTTTGTCTGTTTCCTTGGCTGTCTAATCCTTCTTCCGAGTGAAATAGCTCTCTTTGCACCACACTAAAAGTCAGAGTCTACCCCTTGGTTCTTCTTGACCTGAAAGTGAGCAACTGCCCTTATCTATGCTGTGTTGGCCTAAGTGGTTAATTATCAAAGGTCAAACGTATAACTTCTGATTCCTATTTTTTAGGGGAACCTCAGATGGTAAAGCATCTGCGTGCAATGTGGGAGACCCAGGTTCGATCCCTGGGTTGGGAAGATCTCCTGGAGAAGGAAATGGCAACCCACTCCAGTACTCTTGCCTGGAGAATCCCATGGACAGAGGAGCCTGGTAGGCTACAGTCCACGGGGTTGCCAAGAGGACACAACTGAGTGACTTCACTTTCACTTTTCAAGAAACACATAGGCGGTTCAGTGGCAAAGAATCTGCCTGCCAGTGAAGGAAATGTGGGTTCAGTTCCTGGGTTGGGAAGATCCCTTAGAGTAGGAAACAGCAGTCCACTATAGTATTCTTGCCTGAGAAATCCCATGGACAGAGGAGTCTGTTGGGCTGTACAAAGAGTTGGACACAACTGAGCCATGGCACATTCCTGCAAGCAACACCTAAGCACTACTAACAGCTCGGTGTAACATTCAGTGATTCCAAGGCCAGATATTTCTCTAGGCGTTGAGAAGAAGCGGATAGCGATTCTGGTGTCCAAAGCATTCAACTTTCATGTAGAGAGGCTCAAGCCTAGGGAATCCAAGATAACCTAAGTTCTAGAAACCATTCACCTAAGGGTTCTCCTTTATAACTACCCCCCGCCTCCAAATTTTTTTTTGCAAAGTTGCTTCACACTGAGTCTTCTTGGAGGCAAGTAGTTAGAAGCGAGGCAATTTGCCTTGAAAGTCTCTACAATCCATTTAGAAACAGCAGCACAAAAATCCTATGATCATCTCCCCCCTGCTAGCCTGAAATGTCAGCCCTGTGGGAAGCTGATAGGTGTTCCTGCTATCAGTGGAAGCACCACCTCTACATTCGTATCTTTCAGAGCACTTTATTCACCATACATCCTATGTAAACTGTTGGATTTGACAAGGAGGGCTTGTCAAAGGCAGATTACTGGGAAGGGGCTATGTTGGCTTGAATTTGGCACCAATCTCTCACGCTTGACAGCTCAAGTACAAGATTGTGGATGAGCTATAGGACCTATGAGCCTCCTCAGTCAGCAAGCGCAGGCCCTAAGTCACATTTAATTCAGAAAACCCCGACAGCCCTGCATAAAACGGAAGCAGTAAACTGGAGAAGTAGGAGCTGCGTGCAAGAGGAGCCATTTAAGTTATTTCCTCCTTACTGGAGTTCCGGAAAATAAGAAACAGGATGATATAGACTAGGGTACATCATGAAGAGATCTGCGTTAGCAATTTAAAGAAAATTGTCTAAATGTTAAGCCTGGGTGACATGATTTTTTATAGCTAAAAGGGGAGTTAGTGGAGTCAGAGCTGTCTAAAATCCTTCATCTTTCACCCTAAATTATACCTATCTTTCTGGAGAAAGAAATGGCAACCCACTCCAGTATTCTTGCCTGGAGAATTCCATGGACAGAGGAGCCTGGTGGGCTGCAGCTCATGGGATCGCAAAGCGTCAGACACAGCTGAGTGACTTTCACTCACTGTACATATCTATATCTATTTGTTGCTTTTGTTCAGTCACTCAGTTTTGTCTGACTCTTTTGCAACCCCATGGATTGTAGCCTGCCAGGCTCCTTTGTCCACGGAATTTTCCAGACAAGAATACTGGAGTGGGTTGCCATTTTCTCCTCCAGGGGATCTTCTCAACCCAGGGATCAAACCGGTGTCTCCTACGTCTCCTGTGTTGGCAGGCGGATTCTTTGCCCCTGAGACGCCAGGGAAGCCCATGTATACCTGCATTGCTATGTAAACAAAACCATCTAAAATAAAGAGAAAAGTAAAGAATTAAAGTTTTATATAGTGAGTAGAACATTAGATTTGGAAGCACTGATATTTGAATCTTGACTCTGACACTTTCTGACTGCCTGAGATAATGCCTAAGGTATTTAACTTCCTTAAATCCCATCTTTAATTCTAAAATGGCAAAATTAAGCCTTTACCTATGGTATTAATAATCTTTGGCCATAATAATTTGGCATAACAAATCATCCATGACTCAGGGGCTTTGCAAATGATTTTGCAGGGTTCGACTGACGTTGGCCATTTGCTCATGTGTCTTCTGTGAGCCACAAGTTGGCTGAGTGGTTTTCCTGGCCGTGTGTCTGACTCTCTCATGTACCTGCCAAATGGCTGGAGCTTGGCTGATTCTAAACGATCTCAACTAGGGTTACTCAACTCTACTCCATGTGTCTCATCTGCTAGTGTGAGGGTCAGCAAACTACGGCTCATTGGCCAAATCCAGTCCATGGGTTGTTTCTATAAATAACAAACATTATTATAAATATTTCCATAAATGTGTTCATTGGAATGCAATTTTGCTCATTCATTTCCATATTTTTTTGTGGCCACTTTCAGGCCACAGTGGCAGCTTTGAGTAGTTGAATAGTCACACTAGAGGCCATGTGGCCAACAAAACCAAAAAGATTTACTATCTGGTCTTTTACAGAAAAAGTATGCTGACTCTTGCTCCTATAGGCTAGCCTACGTGTGTCATCATGGCCATGGCAAAGAGTGAAAAATAAAATGGAAACGTGTAAACACCTTTTCAAGGTTCTGCAAATATCAGATCGACTAATATGCTATTGGCCAAAGAAAGTCATATGTATGACTGCAAAATTAAAGTGCTAGGACACAGACTCGGTCTATTAGAAGAATAGCAACATCATGTGGCCCAAGGACCTGGATGCCTGAAGAGATGAGGAATTTAGTCTATTTATGCAACCAATCTACCATACCTGCCCACTTTAGGATATTATTAGGAGGGGTTCAAGTCAGATACATATAAAACATATTAACTCTACAAAACTATGTGATTAAACAGCATTCATTCTAATGCATCCTAATTTTATCATATTAGTGGTTATAACCTGTTATATACTTGGTATGATAGGAATAGTTATAACTACCTATGGGTATGTGAACTTGGCCTTCTTGCTCTCATTTGCAATGTACTCCTTGAGGGGACAGATGGGACAAGGAACAAATATTTGGATAGCCTTATCGCCTCTATAATCAAGTTGGTTCCCAAATGGTGCCCAGTCTGTTGTCTTGAAATTATCATCTGCACCCTGCTCACGACCAAGTGTTTCATCAAAATTAATGAAGTTCTGATTATTGGTGCATTGAGTGTAGCACAGACAACACTACTGGCATGAATTTTTGTGTTGGTATTTGCTGGAATCATTGTATTTTATCTTTCTATGGATTGAACTAATCATGAAAATAAAGGCTGTACTAAATCCTTGTCTGAACTATGTCTATAACTTGATAGCTGATGGAATGTAGTTTACTTTTTCTTTATAACTCATCTTTCATGACAATACAGTGTTGAGAACCAAGAACTGGTTCTAATCATAGCTTCTCATTGGTTTGCATAAGACACAGGCAAATCCCCTACTCTTTCTCTCTCCATGTCGTCACATTTAAAATCAAGGGATTAAGTTAGAAAAATATTTAGAACAGTCTCTGAGTCTAGAAATTCTATTTGTTCTTGAGGCAGGTGTTGGTCTCCTTTACCAGTGATAAAATATGAATAGAAAGTTGTGGGAATAATTATGGTAAGAAGCTTGTAACCTCTATTAATGGGGTCAAAGCTAGATTTGTGTGTTAAATAGCATTTTGTGGTTAGTGTCTTAGGATACTAATCTTTAAATTAATTTTCTCTGAATCACAATAGTGATGCTAACAAATTCAAAGGGTTGTGTGTTAATTTCAGAAATAAAGAAACACACTGAGTTCCTGTGGTCATGTATGGATGTGAGAGTTGGACTGTGAAGAAGGCAGAGCGCCAAAGAATTGATGCTTTTGAACTGTGGTGTTGGAGAAGACTCTTGAGGGTCCCTTGGATTGCAAGGAGATCCAACCAGTCTGAAGGAGATCAGCCCTGGGATTTCTTTGGAAGGAATGATGCTAAAGCTGAAACTCCAGTACTTTGGCCACCTCATGCGAAGAGTTGGCTCATTGGAAAAGACTCTGATGCTGGGAGGGATTGGGGGCAGGAGGAGAAGGGGACGACAGAGGATGAGATGGCTGGATTGGAATCACTGACTCAGTGGACATGAGTTTGAGTGACCTCCGGGAGTTGGTGATGGACAGGGGGGCCTGGCGTACTGCGATTCATGGGGTCACAAAGAATCGGACATGACTGAGCAACTGAACTGAACTGAACCCTCACTTTAGGGCTTCCCTACTGGCTCAGATGGTAAAGAATATGACTGCAATATGGGAGACCTGGGTTTGACCTCCGGGTCAGGAAGATCCCCTGGAGAAGGAAATGGCAACACACTCCAGTATTTTTGCCTGGAGAATAGCATGGACAGAGGAGCCTGGTGGGCTACAGTCTTTGGGCTCGCAAAGAGTTGGACATGCTGAGTGACTACTGCACATACACACATATCCTTTCTTTAAGATTTCCTTCCATTAAATTTTCTTCAGACATTGAACATGTTATCACTTAAGTAGATCAGTCACTCACAGTAGTGACTGTGGAACAAACAAATAGAATGCAAGAAGAAAGTGAAGTAGATCGAGTTCCTTGGTCTTTTTCACACTGGGCTCCCAGAATCTTGACTCTAAGAGTTATTTTCTACTGAGTCCAAATATTTATATGCAAAATAGACATATTACTTAATTTTTTGTGAAAGAAATATATACTGAGGGCCTCCTATATGCCAGGTTCTGTTCTAAGCGTTTGCTATACATCAGTGAATAGACACACAGTTTGCCTTCTTGGGAATTCTTTAATTTAAGGATTGTAAAGCAAGCGAAAGGATTTGTTGAACTGACTGAACCCATACTATCATAAAAATTTTCTATGCCAGCAGTAGTCCACTAGGGCCTGTGGGCCCAGTCTGGTCTTCTACTTGTTTTTTTGGCTTACAAGCTAATTTTTTTTTTTTTTTTCTAATGAACATTTGCAATAAATCTGATGATAGGGAACATTAACCTTGAATTCCACTTTGGCAAAATGTTATCCTCTGAATAAAATTTCCTTCTCACTAGTAAATCTGAATTACAAAAATGAAGTTGTTCTCTACCATTATTTTTTTAATTTCATTTTTTTTGAATAAAAGATGTGGAAATTTATTTTCTTATTTGTTATATAAGTTCCTAAGTTCCTACATAGCTTGATTGAGTTTGCCTTTTAGCTCAGAAAATCTAGTATTTACTATCTCGCCTTTTACAGAAAAAGTTTCTCAATGTCTGATCTATACAATTGAATACAAAGAATATGAATGGATACAGGAATTTTTCTAGTTCTCTTTCACTAAATAACTGAATTTAATCAAAACAACTTTAAAAACTTTATTTCAGCATCATTATATATTTAGATTATTATCTATCTTTGTTCTAAATTATTATGTCCTATATGGTATGGTATATCTAGGATATTTGGTAATCTTATAAGCAATTGTTTTCTCATTTGTTAAAGGATTGAGATATTGTTAACTGATCTCTGTGAAAACAAAGCTTTTCATTTTGTGTATGGTTTCCTTTGCTGTCCAAAGCTTTTAGTTTCAGTCTCACTTGTTTATTTTTCCTTTAATCTTCATTACTCTAGGAGGTGGATCCAAAAAGATACTGCTGTGATTTATGTCAAAGAGTGTTCTGCCTATGTTTCCTTCTAAGAGTTTTATAGTATCTGGTCTTACATTTAGGTCTTTAATCCATTTTTCAAAAACAAAAAAAACAAAAAACGAAAAGACAACCCACAGAACAGCAGAAAATATGTATAAATGAAGTGACTGAGAAGGGGTTAATCTCCAAAATATAAGAACATCTCGTACAGCTCAGTACTAAAATCAAACGAATCAAAAAATGCTGCTGCTAAGTCACTTCAGTCATGTCCGACTCTGTGCGATCCCATAGGTGGAAGCCAACCAGGCTCCCCCATCCCTGGGCTTCTCCAGGCAAGAATACTGGAGTGGGGTGCCATTGCCTTCTCTGATGGGCAGATCTAAGTAGACATTTTTTCAAAGAAGACATTTGCAGTTGTTGTTCAGTCACTAAATTGTGTCTAACTCTTTGCAACCCCATGGATTACAGCACACCAGTCTTCCCTGTCCTTCAGTATCTCCTGGAGTTTGTTCAAACTCATGTCCATTGAATCAGTGATGCTATCCACACATCTCATCCTCTGTCATCCCCTTCTCCTCCAGCCCTTGATCTTTCCCAGCATCAGGTTCATTTCCAGTGAGTTAGCTCTTTGCATCAAGTGACCGAAGTATTGGAGCTTCAGCTTCAGCATCAGTCCTTCCAATGAGTAGGGAATGGCAAACCACTCCTGTATTCCTGTCTTGAGAAACCCATGAACAGTATGAAAAGAAGACATACAGATTACCAAAAGCACATGAAAAGATGCACAACATTGCTAATTATTAGAGACATGCAAATCAAAACTACAATGAGGTATCATTTCACACCAGTTGGAATGGCCATCACCTAAAGGTCTACAAACGATAAACGCTGGAGAAGGTATGGGGAAACAGAAATCTCCCACATCATTGGTGGAAATGAAAAGTGGTACAGTGAGTATGGAGAACAGTTCTTTAAAAAATTGAAAATATATGATCCAGCAATCTCACTCCAGGGCATATATCTGAGTGAGTGAGTGAAATCGCTCAGTCGTGTCCTACTCTTTGCAACCCCATGGACTGTAGCCTACCAGGCTCCTCTGTCCATGGGATTTTCCAGGCAATAGTCCTGAAATGGATTTCCATTTCCTCCTCCAGGGAATCTTCCCAACCCAGGGATCGAACCCAGGTCTCCCACATTGTAGACAGACGCTTTACCATCTGAGCCATCAGGGAAGAAACCCACAATTTGAAGAGATACATGTATTCCAGTGTTCGTTGCAGCACTATTTATAATAGCCAAGATATAGAAGCAACCTAAATGTCCATCAACAGAGAAATGAATAAGGAAGATGTGATACATACATATAAAGGAATATTACTCAGTAACAAAAAAGAATGAAATAATGCCATTTGTAGCAACAAGGATGGACCTAGGGATTATCATACTAAGTGAAGTAGATCAGAGAACAAACTGATATCATATGATATCACTTACATGTGGTATCTAAAAAAATGATACAAATGAACTTATTTATAAAACAGAAACAGATTCATTTACTTTGAAAACAACCTTGTGGTTGCCAAAGGGGAAAGGTAGGGGAAAGGATAAATTCAGTTCAGTTCAGTTCAATCTTTCAGTCTTGTCCCACTCTTTTTGACCCAATGAACTGCAGCACACCAGGCCTCCCAGTCCATCACCAACTCCCGGAGTCTACCCAAACCCACATCCATCGAGTTGGTGATGCCATTCAACTATCTCATCCTCTGTCATCCCATTCTCCTCCTGCCCTCAATCTTTCCCAGCATCAGGGTCTTTTCCAATGAGTCAGCTCTTCGCACCAGGTGGCCCAAGTATTGACATTTAAGCTTCAACATCAGTCCTTCCAGTGAACACCCAGGACTGATCTCCTTTAGGATGGATGGTTGGATCTCCTTGCAGCCCAAGGGACTGTCAAGAGTCTTCTCCAACACCACAGTTCAAAAGCATCAATTCTTCAGTGCTCAGTTTTCTTTATAGTCCAACTCTCACATCCATACATGACCACAGGAAAAACAATAGCTTTGACTAGACGGACCTTTGTTGGCAAAGTAATGTCTCTGCTTTTGAATATGCTATCTAGGTTGGTCATAACTTTCCTTTCAAGGAGTAAGCGTCTTTAAATTTTATGGATGCAGTCATCATCTGCAGTGATTTTGGAGCTCAAAAAAATAAAGTCTGACGCTGTTTCCACTGTTTCCCCATCTATTTCCCATGAAGTGATGGGACCGGATGCCATGATCTTCGTTTTCTGAATGTTGAGCTTTAAGCCAACTTTTTCACTCTCCTCTTTCACTTTCATCAAGAGGCTTTTTAGTTCCTCTTCACTTTCTGCCATAAGGGTGGTGTCATCTGCATATCTGAGGTTATTGATATTTCTCCCGGCAATCTTGATTCCAGCTTGTGCTTCCTCCAGCCCAGCATTTCTCATGATGTATTCAGCATATAAGTTAAATAAGCAGGGTGACATTATGCAGCCTTGACATACTCCTTTCCCGATTTGGAACCAGTCTGTTGTTCCATGTCCAGTTCTAACTGTTGCTTCCTGACCTGCATACAGGTTTCTCAAGAGGCAGGTCAGGGGATTTGATTTTCCCATCTCTTTCAGAATTTCCCACAGTTTCTTGTGATCCACACACTCAAAGGCTTTGGCATAGTCAATAAAGCAGAAATAGATGTTTTTCTGGAACTATCTTCCTTTTTCCATGATCCAGCAGATGTTGGCAATTTGATCTCTGGTTCCTCTGCCATTTCTAAAACCAGCATGAACATATGGAAGTTCATGGTTCACATATTGCTGAAGCCTCACTTGGAGAATTTTAAGCATTACTTTACTAGCGTGTGAGATGAGTGCAATTGCGTGGTAGTTTGAGCATTCTCTTGCATTGCCTTTCTTTGGGATTGGTATGAAAACTGACCTTTTCCAGTCCTGTGGCCACTGCTGAGTTTTTCAAATTTGCTGGCATATTGAATGCAGCACTTTCACAGCATCATCTTTCAGGATTTGAAATAGCTCAACTGGAATTCCATCACCTCCACTAACTTTGTTCATAGTGATGCTTCCTAAGGCCCACCTGACTTCACATTCCAGGGTTTCTGGCTCTAGGTGAGTGATCACACCATTGTGATTATCTTGATCATGAAGATCTTTTTTCAACAGTTCTTCTGTGTATTCTTGCCACCTCTTAATATCTTCTGCTTCTGTTAGGTCCCTACAATTTCTGTCCTTTATTGAGCCCATCTTTGCATGAAATGCTCCCTTGGTATCTCTAATTTTCCTGAAGAGATCTCTAGTCTTTCCCATTGTATTGCTTTCCTCTATTTTTTTTTTTTTCTTTTTTTGCATTGATCACTGACAAAGGCTTTCTTATCTCTCCTTGCTATTCTTTGGAACTCTGCATTCAGATGGGAATATCTTTCCTTTTCTCCTTTGCTTTTAGTTTCCCTTCTTTTCACAGGTATTTTTAAGGCCTCCTCAGACAGCCATTTTGCTTTTTTGCATTTCTTTTTCTTGGGGATGGTCTTGATTCCTGTCTCTAGTACCATGTCACGAACCTCCGTCCATAGTACACCAAGCACTCTGTCTATCATATCTAATCCCTTAAATCTATTTCTCACTTCCACTGTATAGTCATAAGGGATTTGATTTAGGTCATGCCTGAATGGTCATGCAAAGATGGGCTCAATAAAGGACAGAAATGATATGGACCTAACAGAAGCAGAAGATATTCAGAAGTGGTGGCAAGAATACACAGAAGAACTGTACAAAAAATATCTTCATGACCAAGATAATCACGATGGTGTGATCAATCACCTAGAGCCAGAAATCCTAGAATGTGAAATCAAGTGGGCCTTCAGAAGCATCACTATGAACAAAGCTAGTGGAGGTGATGGCATTTCAATTGAGCTATTTCAAATCCTGAAAGATGATGCCGTGTAAGTACTGCACTCAATATGCCAGCAAATTTGGAAAGCTCAGTAGTGGTCACAGGACTGGAACAGGTGAGTTTTCATTCCAATCCCAAAGAAAGGCAATGACAAAGAATGCTCAACCTACCACGCAATTGCACTCATCTCACATGATAGTAAAGTAATGCTCAAAATTCTCCAAGCCAGGCTTCAGCGATACATGAACCGTGAACTTCTGGATGTTCAAGCTGGGCAGAGGAACCAGAGATCAAATTGCCAACATCTGCTGGATCATGGAAAAAGCAAGAGAGTTCCAGAAAAACATCTATTTCTGCTTTATTGACTATGCCAAAGCCTTTGATTGTGTGGATCACAATAAACTGTGGAAAATTCTGAAAGAGATGGGAATACCAGACCACCTGACCTATCCCTTGAGAAACCTGTATGCAGGTCAGGAAGCAACAGTTAGAACTGGACATGGAACAACAGACTGGTTCCAAATAGGAAAAGGAGTACGTAAAGGTTGTATATTCTCACCCTGCTTATTAACTTCTATGCAGAGTACATCATGAGAAATGCTGGGCTGGAGGAAGCACAAGCTGGAATCAAGATTGCCGGGAGAAATATCAATAACCTCAGATATGCAGATGACACCACCCTTATGGCAGAAAGTGAAGAGGAACTAAAAAGCCTCTTGATGAAAGTGAAAGAGGAGAGTGAAAAAGTTGGCTTAAAGCTCAACATTCAGAAAACAAAGATCATGGCATCTGGTCCCATCATTTCATGGGAAATAGATGGGGAAACAGTGGAAACAGTGGCAGACTTTATTTTTTTGGACTCCAAAATCACTGCAGATGGTGACTGCAGCTATGAAATTAAAAGATGCTTACTCTTTGGAAGGAAAGTTATGACCAACCTAGATAGCATATTCAAAAGCAGAGACATTACTTTGCCGACTAAGGTCCGTCTAGTCAAGGCTATGGTTTTTCCACTGGTCATGTATGGATGTGACAGTTGGACTGTGAAGAAAGCTGAGTGCTGAAGAATTGATGCTTTTGAACTGTGATGTTGGAGAAGACTCGTGAGAGTCCCTTGGATGCAAGGAGATCCAACCAGTCCATTCTAAAGGAGATCAGTCCTGGGTGTTCTTTGGAAGGACTGATGCTAAAGTTGAAACTCCAGTACTTTGGCCACCTCATGTGAAGAGCTGACTCATTGGAAAAGACTCTGATGCTAGGAGGGATTAGAGGCAGGAGGAGAAGGGGACAACAGAGGATGAGATGGCTGGATTGGAATCACTGACTCAGTGGACATGAGTTTGAGTGAACTCTGGGAGTTGGTGATGGACAAGGAGGCCTTGGGTGATGCGATTCATAGGGTTGCAAGGAGTCGGACACGACTGAGCGACTGAACTGAACTGAATGGTCTAGTATTTTTCCCTACTTTCTTCAATTTCAGTCTGAATTTGGCAATAAGGATTTCATGATCCAAACCACACCAGCTTCCGGTCTTGTTTTTGCTGACTGTATAGAGCTTCTCCATCTTCGGCTGCAAAGAATATAATCAGTCTGATTTCAGTGTCAACCATCTTGTGATATCCAGGGATAAATTCTTTTCCATCTGAAAAAGAATGCGTATATGTATATGTAGAACTGAATCACTTTGCTGTACACCTGAAACTAAGACAACATTGTAAATAAACTATTCTCTAACATAAAATAAAAATTAAATGCAAAAAACAAAACAACAACCCATAAACAGCTATTTCCAGCATGTTTTGAGTCTGTATGTGCTGTCCTTGGTAGTGGAATTTTCTGAGATAAGAGGTCTTTTTCAAAATCTATTTAAGTATAGTTGATTTACAAGGTTGTGCTTAATTTCTTCTGTACTGCAAAGTGACTCAGTTATGCTGTGCTCAGTCTCTCAGTCTTGTCCAAGTATTTGCAACCTCATGGACTATAGCCTGCCAGGATCCTCTGTCCGTAGAATTTTCCAGACAAGCATACTGGAATGGGTTGACATTCAATTACATATATATATATATATTCTTTTTCATAATCTTTTCCATCATGGTTTATCACAAGATATTGAATATAGTTCCCTGTGCTATACAGTAGGACCTTGTTATTTTTCCATCCTATTCATAATAGTTTGTCTCTGTTAGTCCCAAACTCTCAGTCCTTCCGTCCCTTCCCACCCCCCGCCTTGGCAACCACACATTTGTTTGCTATGTGTATAAGTCTGTTTTTGTTTAGTAGACACGTTCCTTTGTGCTGTAATTTAGATGTCACATAAGTGAAATGAGTGATAGCATGTAAGTGATATCATATGGTATTTGTCTTCTGAGATCAGTGTTCTTGATGTTACTCTGATGGATCCTGAAGTTTTAAAGCCCCTTTGGCTGGAAGAGTCTCCTTTTGCTTGGAATAGATAAATAGAAGAGCAGGGTCTGGCAACCCATTCCAGTATTCTCACCTAGAGAATCCCTGTGGACAGAGGAGAATCCCTGGTGGGCTACAGTCTATAAGATTGCAAAGAGTCAGACACGACTGAAGTGACTTAGCATAACGCACACAGATGTATAGAAATTATGACACTTCCAATGTAACTCCATGACATCACTCACTTCTCAAAAATGGTAGTTAAAATCATTAATGTTTCATCATTTCATACCCAATGCCAAGGAATTTACACTAACAGAGACCAGAATAAGCTACGGCCAAATGAAACTGAATAGAAAACTCAGAAACAGTTGATGAGGTCTAATTTAACATCTTTGTTTTTTCCTGGGACATTTATGCTCATGGTAGTGATTTTATATTGCATACATATAACATAGTCACAGTTATTGCTTTTAGAATTGCTCCTAGTTTCTTTGATGGATTTAAATTTATCACTATTTTATGGAGAAATAGTATACTGCTCCTCTAGGAAAAGCATGACTGCTCTGCCACACAAATGTGAAATTTTCTAATTAAAAAATTATCCCAAACTCTTTGTCAAAACCAATGACCATTATGTTTAGAATTTTGAGTTAACATTTTAAAGTATGTTTCAAAATATGAGCGAGAGAAATTACAGATTTCCATTTTTAGGAATCTATTCCAAAGATACATGGATCAAAAATATTAAAGTACTTATGGGACTCCTCTGGTGGCCCAGGGGTTAAGAATCCCCCTGTCAGTGCAGGGCATATGGGTTCAATCCCTGATCTGGGAAGATTCCACATGTCGAGGGACAAATAAGCCTGTGCACCGCAACTACTGAGCCCGTGGGCCGTAACTGTGGAAGCCTGTATTGTGTGCTCCAGAGCCTGTGCTCCACAGCAAGAGAAGCCCCCGCAATGAGAAACCTGCTCACCACAACTAGAGAGTCGACCCCAAGCCCCACAACTACAGAAAGCCCATGCACAGAAACAAAGGCCCAGTGCAGCCAAAAGTCATCTATCAGTAAATAAATATTTTAAAAAGTACTTGTGAACAAGCCTATTCATTGAAGTACCATTTGTAATAGCAAAATACTGCAAATAATTCAAATTGATTGGGTTTAGAATCAATATTTTCATCTCTAAAAAAGTGAGGTATTAACTGATTTCACATACCCACATCACAGCACTGTAACTAATATTAAAACTACTCAATTAAATATCATCTGCAAATAAAATATAAGGTTTAAATATTTAAGAGATCTCGTATTCTCATTAAAGATAAACAAAATAGCAAAAGCACAGTAAAGATTTTTTTTCAACAACAACAAAAAGTACTTAAAAGCGTACTTGTGAACAAGCCTAGTCACTGAAGCACCATTTGTAATGGCAAAGTACTGCAAATAATTCAAATACCAATAAGGAATGGTTTAATAAATTATAATGTATGCACACAATGGATTATTATGCAGGCATAAAATGAATGAGAAAAATTCAGTGTTACTATGGAATAATCTCCAGGACATAAGAAAGTGTGTGTGATTATAAACCAATGAAAAGACAAAGACAAACCATAAAGTTTAAAAAGTATATTAATAGCTAAATATAGAAGAGGAGGGAAGAGATGGAAGAGAGAGGGATTAAAAGCTATTCTTTTAATTTCTTTTTAATTAAATTCTTTTAACTTTCTTTGTTTTGAAGATGCAACTTTGGAAATGTAANCACGGTAAAAAAAATTAGACACAAAATGGAATTCCTAAATATTGAAAGCAAAAAGAAAAGAAATTTCAAAGTGTATCCTATTGTTAGTACAACCTTTCAGAGAGAAATTATTCCAGGTGATTTTAAGACATCACAGTTGAATTGTACATCCCCAGTAGGACAAAATAAATTTAAAAAAAGGAAAGACTCTCTTCAGTAATGATATAATTGGTGGTAGTGTTTGTTTTATTCTGAGACCATCATATAAATAGTATGGATAAAGGAAATAAATAATTATATTTCTGTCATTGAAACCAGCATTTGGGGCATGGCAGAGAGTTAAATAGATATGAAATCAGTTGGATTAGGTAAAAACCCTGTATTCCTAAATTTGAATTGGAAGTATTAGTTTGAAGTTGTGATGTATTTTATCTGAAACAAAACTAAGATGATATTTTCTATCTCTTGCCACTAAAAAGGACTAGTAGCCATATGTAAGAAACACAAAATGAATCTTGTCACATCAGAAAATAAGAATACTATTATTAGCATCATCTCTAAAGGACTTGGGGGCCTAAGTGCATTGACTCCCTTAACAAAAGGAGGATGACTTAAGTATTAGTAAGTATAATAATTGCAATAAATTGTAAGACATCAAAGATTTCTTAACGTGTTAATAAAATACACATATACACATTTACACACAGATGTGTACCTATATATGGTCTTCCCAGGTGGTGCTAGTGATAAAGAATCTGCTTGCCAATGCAGGAGATGTAAGAGACATAGGTTCAGTCTTTGGGTTGGGAAGATCCCCTGGAGGAGGTCATGGCAACCCACCCCAGTATTTTTGCCTGAAGAATCCCCATGGAGGCCTGGAAGACTACAGTCCATAGAGTCATAAAGAGTTGGACACAACTGAAGTGATTTAGCAGGCATATACAATATATATAGGAGATCACATATACATATAAAATAACCAAGCACTTATCTTGCCTCTCCTATGCAAACTGTACCTCAGCATAAACAATTGCTTATGAGGGGAAAATAGCTCTTAAAAGCCTACCAGCTAAGAATTAAAGAAATAATTTATCTTTTTAACAGCTTAAGAATTACTGGATCTAAGTAACTTATCAATGACTGCTAACATTACACACACACACACACACACACACACACACACACAAAGACAACCAGGGATTGTCTTTTTGAAAACAAATTTACAGAAAATATAAAGGGCAAAAATCACCATGAGGATAAATCCAGAAAAATTTAGACTGAGGAAAACTTCACAGGACAAACCATGCATTTCTTCAACAAAAGCTTAAAGAGAGAGAAAAGAAAAAGAGAGACAGACAGACATATGGAGACAACCTAAAGATTTAAAGAAATTTGAGAGGTTTATCATCTCTCTATGTATGGATGTCATTTGGATTCTAAGTCAAAAACCAAGCTAAAAACAAAGTGAAAATGATATAAAAAATGGGGAAATGGAAGCATGATTGAATATTTGATAAACTCTGCTCAGTGTTGTGTGCCAACCTGGAAAGAAGAGGGGCTTGGGGAAGAATGGATACATATATGTGTATGGCTGAGTCCCTTCACTGTTCACCTGAAACTATTACAACATTGTTCATCAGCTATACTCTAATACAAATCGTTTCCAGCTTTAAAAAAATAAAAAATTTAAAAAGAGCTGTTTTAGAAATGTCAAGGATTATCATGCTATTGAATGTACAAAAAAAGAGTTTCCATCTTTTAGAAAAATATTTAAAGATGATGTGATAGCTTCAAAACTCAGGGATGGGTTAGAGAAAGACACGAAGGTACCAAGTATCAAGGAAGCAAGTTTGGTCATGAGTTGTGAACTGCTGAAGCTGAGTGATAGGTACATAGGGAATTATTATACTATTTTCTCTGCTTTTATTTATATTTAAAATGTACTAAAATAAAATAGTAAAACAGGGGGTAGCAGTGAGCAAATTCTTCTAAGACCTAGAACTATGGCTTATCAAAACCTAAATGAGTTGCAGTTGCCTCTTGAACTAATACTTTAACAATATTTTGTCCTCTAGAGAGGAAAATCGGAGAAGGCAATGGCACCCGACTCCAGTACTCTTGCCTGGAAAATCCCATGGATGGAGGAACCTGGTAGGCTGCAGTCCATGGGGTCGCGAAGAGTCGGATACAACTGAGCGACTTCACTTTGACTTTTCACTTCCATGCACTGGAGAGGGAAATGGCAACCTACTCCAGTGTTCTTGCCTGGAGAATCCCAGGGACAGGGGAGCCTGGTGGGCTGCTGTCTATGGGGTCGCACAGAGTCGGACACAACTGAAGCGACTTAGGAGCAGCAGCAGAGAGGAAAATATATATAAGCTGAATTGTATTAGTGGGTACTTGTGATTATCATTTCTATAAATAAAACTTTTCATTTTGTATTTATTTTTAATGTGTGTTTTATATATTTATTTTTTGGCCATCTGCACAGCTTGCAGGATTTTAGTTCTCTAATGAAAGATGGAACCCATGCCCCCAGCATTGGAAGCACAGAGTCTTAATCACTGTATCACCAGGGAAGTCCCCAAACTTTAGATTATTTTCCAAGTGTGGAGTAGTGAAAGTGTTAGTTGCTCAGTCATGTCTGACTCTTTGGGACCCCATGAGGTGTAGCCTCTGTCCATGGAATTCTCTAGGCAAGAATACTGAGTTGGTAGCCATTCCCTTCTCCAGGCGATCTTCCCAGGAAATGAACCCAGCTTTCCTACATTGCAGGCAGAATCTTTACCATCTGAGCCACCAGGAATTTCTCCTTTACAGTTTTGGTTAAGATGTTGCCATGTGGGGCCAATGTTTTGATGTAATAGACTCTGTGTATGTCTGCATATATATAATGGAGATAATGTTTTTGAAATATGCTTACAAATAATACAATCTCTCTTTTCTTAATTTTTATCTTAATTTTATTTTACTTTACAATACTGTATTGGTTTTGCCATACATTGACATGAATCCACCACGGGTGTACATGCGTTCCCAAACATGAACCCCCCTTCCACCTCCCTCCCCATAACATCTCTCTGGGTCATCCCCGTGCATCTGCCTCTAGCATCCTGTATCCTGCATCGGACATAGACTGGCAATTCGTTTCTTTCATGATAGTATACGTGTTTCAGTGTCATTCTCCCATCTCATCCCACCCTCTCCCTCAGAGTCCAAAAGTCCGCTCTACACATGTGTCTCTTTTGCTGTCTCGCTCATCATTACCATCTTGCTAAATTACATATATATGTGTTAGTATACTGTATTGGTGTTTTTCTTTCTGGCTTACTTCACTCTGTATAATTGGCTCCAGTTCCGTCCATCTCATTAGAACTGATTCAAATGTATTCTTTTTAACGGCTGAGTAATATTCCATTGTGTATATGTACCACAGTTTTCTTATC
The DNA here is from genome assembly GCA_006410935.1 of Redunca redunca. Taxonomy (NCBI): domain Eukaryota; kingdom Metazoa; phylum Chordata; class Mammalia; order Artiodactyla; family Bovidae; genus Redunca; species Redunca redunca. The sequence continues at coordinate 633,345 of SJYQ01003227.1, forward strand.
CATTCATCTGCTGATGGACATCTAGATTGCTTCCATGTCCTGGCTATTATAAACCACGGGTTTGTTTTTTTTTTTTTGCCATTACTGCATGTCCGAGTTTTTATCATTCCAAGAAAGAAGAAAGTAGGCACCTACTAGAAAAAAGAGTCTCAGAAGTAGGAAGAGGGCATATCTGACAAGGGAATTCCTCCTGGAAGAGGGGCAGAAGGCAGAAATGCTTCTGGTGCAAAAAGGAAGGGGTTCAGAGAGACTGGATGTGGGATTGGGGTGCTACTGGGATTCCCTGAGGGGACTACACACCTCTGGACTTTATGAGAAGACCTATGTCATAGGTTTAATAGTGCCTCCCGCCAACCATGAGATCTTCTAACCCCTGGAACTTATAAATATGACCTTATGTGAACAAAGGTTTGTTGCAGGTATAATTAAATTAATGATCTCAAAAAGAGATTATTCTGGATTAGGATGAGATTGAAAGCCAATGGTAAACCCTCATAGGAGATGAGAAGGGAAAAGAGACATAGACACAGTACATCCTCTACATACATCCTCTACACAGAGCTTCATGCTGCAAACTTTCAAAGATAGGAACATGCATTCCATCAACGGCAGGTGTGAGTGAAATTGCCGCTTACCTTCCAGCTCCTACAGCTGACAGTCCTTCACCTCTGCCATCTCTCATATCCTCACCCTTCTCCAGTCAGTAACTCTTCTTTTCTGTTCACTCGATGTCAGCCCCCATAAACCAGCACTTGTACTGTAGTACTGTATTTTCCAAGGCACTATAGTGTAAGATTAAAAATATTTTCTTTAGTTTTTGTGTTTGTTTTTTATGTATTATTTGTATGAAAAGTATTATAAACCTATTACAGGACAATACTGTGTAACTGATTGTGTCAGTTGGGTACCTAGACTAACCTTATTGGACTTACCGAATGCACTCTCAGAACAGAACTTGTTCATAGATAGGGGACTTACCGTAGAGAGAGAATCAGGTAATGGGAAGATGGAGGCAGAGACTGGAGTTATGAAGTCCAGGAATGCCAAGGAATGACAAGGTTGCCAGTAGCTGCCAGGAGCTAGGAGAGAGGCATAGAGCAGATTCTCTTTCAGAGCCTCTAGACAGAACCCACCCTGATGACCACTTGATTTCAGACTCTGGCCTCTAGAGCTGGAAGAGAATCCACTTTTTTACTGTTGTTTTAAGCTGCTGCATTTGTGACAATGTGCTACAGCAGCCATATGAAATGTGCTCCAGAGTGACCAGATTGGCTCAAGGAGTAGTAACATCAGTGTCACGTGATTCGGGAGAGGTCCAGAAATTAGAGCTTCAGCTCTCCACTGACTCAGTATCACACACTGTTTCCTGGAGTTCTGACATGCTCTTGATGGCATCACTGAGAAACCAGTGGACCCATCAAGAGATCCCTGTCCCGAAGGATGACTCCAGTGAGGGCTGTAGCAGGACCTGTAGGTGGAGAGAAGAGGTACAGACCTAAGATGAAGTTGGTTGGGAAGGACGAAGTAATACCAGACGACAAATGAGCTGACAGCAAACCATGGATTTCACCAGTATGGACATAGAGTGGATTTAGCTGCTGGTGGTTTAGTCGCTAAGTCTTGTCTGACTCTTTGTTACCCGATAGACTGTAGCCCGCCAGGCTTCTCTGTTCATGGGATTTCCCAGGCAATAATACTGGAATTGGTTGCCAATCCCTTCTCCAGGAGATCTTCTTGACTCAGGGATCAAACCTGGGTCTTCTGAATTGCAGGCAGATTCTTTATTGACTGAGCCCCCACGGAAGCCCCATGGATTTAGATAGGACAGTCTAAATACAGTCAGAGAGCAGGGGGATCCAGTTTCAGCTCAGAGAAGTAGGAGCAAGAAGAGAAACACAATACAGGGACTAGAGATCACCTCCCCAGTTTCATCTTCTTGTCCCAAATTTCTTTTGGGAAAGAGGAAGAAACTTTTGTTGTTAGAAGAGTTTAAGCTGTAATACAAATAAAACTGCAATGGGCCATTGTAATCAAGAAGGGTGTTAATGAGCATGAATTGGACAACTGCAATAATTTTCTGGTCATTAGCTGGGTGGAAGTAGGTGAGTTGAAGGAAGAACTTCAATATTACATCAACTGAAAGTGAAAGTGAATGTCACTCAGTTGTGTCAGACTCTTTGCGAACCCATGGACTGACTGTATGTAGCCTGCCAGGCTCCTCTGTCCATGGAATTCTCCAGGCCAGAATACTGGACTGGGTAGCCGCTCCCTTCTCTAGGGAATCATCCCAACCTAGGGCTCCTGCACTGCAGGCGGCTTTTCTGCCAGCTCAGCTACCAGGGAAGCCCATTCCATTAGATACCTTTAAAAAGCTATATGATGATACGTGAGTTGTAGTATAGGGCTTTTTTGGTGAATGAATAAACAACAATGCATAAAAAGCCAAAACCCACAAATTATAGACCTTAGATATGTTTCTCATAGTAAAATCTACTATGATTTTTACCAGCTATTAATTTGGACCTAACTGAATTTATTTGCACATCTATCAGCCTGTGTAAGAGTCAGCTTTGACAACAAAAGTCTGACACAACTTTATTTATTTTAGCTTCAGTCTTTCCGTCAAATGCCAGGAGAGATCTGCTTCTTCTAAGGGCTTTGTTTTATCAGTCTGGGTGGCTAGCTTTGATTTGGCTTTGTCATCTTGCTGGAGAACTCGCAGGTAAATCTCATTAAGAGTTTTGCTGATGCTAATATATAGATCAGCAAGTTTGGAGGACTGTTTTTAATGTATTCAGTTTATTTTGGAGCTTTGCATCATTTCTGCTTCTCTGGAGTTAGGTCCGTTTTACAGCCAACCAGAAAGACAGTATTGAAGTAATTGTTTGTAAAATGATGATCTTCTATCTGTATTATCTCCTTGGCACTCTTGCCTGAAGAATCTATCTATTGCCTTCACTCTTTGCTTCATTCTGGATGTACAGAGACTTGTTAGAGGTGTCCTAACAGGTGACTGGAGTGTCCAGCTCCATTTCAGGGGCCGGGCATCACGTTGACCTCTGCTTTCCTTCAAACACAGTGACTAACTTGCTAGAGTGTGAGGTAAAATTCAATAAATGAATCCAAAGTCCCCAGGCAGCTTGGGGTTTGGAAATTCTTGGACTCCTTTGGAGCAGGTTGGTGATTTCTCCTTGCCACTAGATGTCCCTGTGTGGCTTTTCTTTTGGACACCAGAGCTGTACCGGATGTCAGTTACCTCTGCTCTGCTGCATGGAAGCAAAGTGCATCGCAATCTCTGAAGAGGCTGTTTATCGTGGAATATCATCCAAGCTGGCCTTCCATGGTGGCTCATATGGTAAAGAATCTACCTGCAATGTGGGAGACCTGTGTTCAATACCTGGGTTGGAAAGATCCCCTGGAGAAGGGAACGGCAACCCACTCTAGTATTCTTGCCTGGAGAATTCCATGGACAGAGGAACCTAGAGGGCTACAGTCCTTGGGGTTGCAAAGAGTCAACACGCCTGAAGTGACTTAACACACATACATTATCCAAGCTGAGACCAGGCACAACTTAGCCCTAGTACACTCATTCAAGTCTAAGGGCATGAGGAAGCTGGAGAGTTATCTGAGTCTGCACAGAAATCAGGACTATCTCCACAGAGGTCCCAGTTCTTTTCAACTTGCATTCATTAAAATCTCCCTGCCTCCTAGTGCCCTCTTGGTAACCTAGACCAAAGCTTTAAAAACTATCATGGAGAACTGGTTTAAACAAAATTTTTTTTCACTTCTACTCTCTTGCAGACCAACACATGGTCTTACTGTGCTTGACATCACAGGTAACTCACTTGGTGAGTCTGATAACAACCAAAATGGGTGTTTTCTGTCCAGTGAAGTGACTGATAATATACTTAGATGTGATGTTTCACAGCAATGTCAGCTGACTGTACAAGGTTTTGTTTTAGAAACATTCTCTTGATTTCTGTATTTCTTTTGTCCTTGACAGGTAACAGCTTGCAGACCGCTGCTGATACGAGGATTGTGCTTTGCATGGCACTGGACTAGATGTCATCATAAGGCTTAGTTCTACAAACTTGAATGAAAACCAGTGGGCCGTGAGGAACTGGAGCAGCTCAAGGCAGCTTTAGATGACTTGAATAGAGACTCACGCAATGTGCTGAAAGTTGTGGTCTCTGTCCTTCTGCCCCAGGTCAGGCCTGGATCTTCCACTGAGCTACTGCACTGAATCTCAGATTAGGGCAACATTAAACAAAACAAAACAAAACAAAAACTGGGCTTCCCTAGTGACTCAGATGGTAAAGAATCTTCCTGCACTGCAGGAGACCAGGGTTTGATCCCTGGGTTGGGAAGATGCTCTGGAGAAGGGAATGGCTACCCACTCTAGTATTCTTGCCTGGAGAATCCCGTGGATAGAGTAGCCTGGCAGGCTACAGTCCATTGGGTCGTAAAGAGTCAGACACAGCTGAGCAACTAACACTTTCACTTTCACTTCAAACAAAATGCAATGGGTGATCTCCAGAGACCACAGCAGCAAAAAGGAAACGAAAGTTTTTGTAACTTCTGAACCCGTTATCAAGTCTAAACAGTTCTGCAAGGCACACAGCCAGCCAGTAAAATCTAGAGATGAGCTGCTGGGGCAAGGAATCGCGACTTGATTCAGAAAGCAGGCAGATCTTTGTGTCCCAAAGAACCATCTTGCCTAATTAAAATTCAGGCTTCTTTTATACTAAAAGGGGAAAGAGTAAAGGCAAACATCTCCTGCTTCTGGTCAGTCTCCAGAGAGGATGTGTTAATTTCTTCTTTCCTGTATTCATTCCCAAGTAGGCCTGGTCAGGATGTTTGCTGTGAGCAAAAGGTATAATGCTCCTTACCTGGGAGGCAGTGTTCCCAGAGGTGGACCATTGTGTACATTTTAAACTTACAGGCTCCATCCCTTTAGTGATCAACATATAACAGAACACAAAGGTTCTTCTTTACTACAAACCTTTTTGCAGAAATTAAGTGAATCTTGTCTGCTCTGTACTTTAAAAGAGAAATAAAGGTGATGAAGAATGGTAAATACCATGTACCCGGCTTCATTTTAATAATTAGCCATAGTGACACCTGGGTGGTCAATTGTCTGCTGCTTTATGCTGCAACCAGCTCCAATTACAGAAATAGTGGAAGAACGTTAACTTCACAAACTGAAAAGAAATAGTTTGTTTACTCAATGCACCAACAGTTTGTGCTCCAACCATCATTTATAAAGCCACTTATTTGTAATGTAAGAGCACAATTTGCCTTAAAAACAATGTTGAGAATGGTGGTTAATTTTCCTGTTCACTCACCGAAAACCATTTAAACCAGGCAGTAATTAAGTTAAATAAACACTATTTCTCTCTTTGTTATGATTCCATGGGTCAAGTCAAGCAGCAGAGAACATTGTTATAAGTGTCTGAAATCCCAGTTCCAAATTTTAATAGAAGAGGTTTCTCTTCTTTCTCAGGATGTCCTGTGGAGAAACAGGATTTGTATAGACGTCCTTGCTCTCGTGGGGATAGACAACAAGATCACATGAGTCCCTCATAGCAGTAGCTAGCAAAGAAGCAGGATGAAGGGTTCTATTAAATATTTATTTAGAACTTGAAGTATGAAACCATGTTTCATGAGTAGTTTTGGGACCTTTGTACGGGGGTGGCTGGGAGTCACGCATGTGACCTCTTGGAGAAGGAAAAGTCACATGGTGGGATCTAAAAGCACCAAATCAAGTGTTATCACCTAGAAGACTAGGATGAAGCCACACAAATGAAAAAGGAAGATGAGAGAAGTGTTCGTATGAGAGGACAGTTGAAGGACAATAATATACAGCTTTGTCAGCAGGGGACTGAAACTCCACAGATGAAGGCTTATTTTCATATATTCACATTTCGGGGCCTGAAGCCACTCAGGAAAGGCCCTAAATATGTCCTTCCAGAAAGATGACTCTAGTGTGGACCAACATCTTTAGTGTCTTTGATGGGTAATATAACAGAGGTGGGAAAGATATAGGTTTCATGGAACCAAAAGCGTATGCAGTTTGTTGGTGATTTAGGGAAAAAAAGAAAACTTAAAAATATAAAATTAGGTATAAAATATATATTTATTTACATAAGAAAATAAATAAAAACAATATGTCCATTTTAAAAAGCTAACAAGTAGATGTCCATCAATAGATGAATGGATAACAACATTGTGGTATATAGGTATATACATATATAGTGACGTATCACTCAGTCATGAAAAGGAATGAATTTGGTCAGTTGTAGTGAGGTGGATGAATGTAGAGCCTGTTACACAGAGTAAGTTGTTATACAGAATTTGTATAATAAATTGTATAAGTTGTTATACAGAAGTAAGTTGGAAAAAACAAAAATCGTATAATTAACACATATATATGGAATCTAGAAAAATGGTACCAATGAAGCTATTTGCAGGAAGAGATGCAAACATAAAGAACAGACTTGTGGGTCATTTTAAAGTGGCCAGGAAGCGGCCCAGAGGAGCAGGCGGTAGCCTGAGGAGCAAGGGACGGAGTGGGGAGCCACGCAGTGCTGACTCGAGCCCGCACAGCTGTCGCGGCCGCAGCGCCTCCCACGTGGAAGCCCTTTGTGGTGGACGCTGGCTGCCCAGGACTAGGGTTTCATCGCCTTAAACGGTTTTGAACCAATGAAGCTGGATTCTCTTTAAAAAGACAAACAGCCTATCGTGTAAACTACAGTTTGTGGACAAATTTATGTTGGGCGCATAGTGGCGTAACACCTGCAGATTCCTGCAAGGGCCCCTAAGTTCTTATGGGACTGCTTTGCCTTTTGAATCAGAGATGTGCAAAGCTCGATAAAGAACGACCCTTGTAGATAAGCACAGTCAAGCGACAGTGATTGGGCAGAATTTGCGAAGGTATCCTCCCCCAGAACAGCCCCCTGCACCCCCGCCCCTGGTGCCACTGCTGGCTGGCAGAGACTGCCCCCGGTGGAAATGCCCACCCTGAAGGTCCTGGCCACTGTGGTCTTCTGCGATGCACAGTTCACTCAGGAGATCCACGAGAAGGTTTTAAACGAGGCGGTTGGCGCCATGATGTATCACACCATCATGCTCACCAGGGAGAGCCTGGAGAAGTTTAAGGCCCTGAGAGTGACTGTGTGGATAGGCAGCGGCTACGACTACGTAGACGTCAAGGCTGCAGGTGAACTCGGGATCGCAGTGTGCAACATCCTGTCCGCAGCAGTGGAAGAGACAGCGGTCTCAACCATCTGCCACATCCACATCCTTAATCTATACGGGCGGAACACCTGGCTGCACCAGGCGTTGCGTGAAGGCACGCAGGCGCAGAGTGTCGAGCAGATCTGGGAGGCTGCCTCGGGTGGGGGGCGGGGGGCGCACATCCGCGGGGAGACACCGGGCCTCATTGGCTTCGGTCGCAGTGGGGCAGGCAGTTGGGGTTCGAGCCAAGGCCTTTGGAGTCAGCGTCCTATTTTATAACCCCTACTTGTAGGATGGGACAGAGCGGTCCCTGGGCGTGTAGAGTCTATACGCTGCAGTTCAGAGCTACTGTGTCTCCCTGCACTGCAATCTCAACAAACAAGACCACTACATCAGTGACTTCACTATAAAGCTGATGAGGCAAGGCGCCTTCCTAATGATCGCAGCCTGCGGCAGACTGGTGGATGAGGAAGCCTTAGCCAAAGACCTCAAAGAAGGAAGGATATGAGGGGCGGCCCCTGACGTGCACAAGTCGGAGCCTTTCAGCTTTGTTCAGGGTCCCTTGAAAGATGCACCAAATCTCATCTGTACTCCCCACACAGCCTGGAATAGTGAGCAAGCTTCCTTGGAGATGAGCTGCCACTGAGATCCGATGGGCTATCACAGGTCGCATCCCAGAGAGCTTAATAAACTGTGTGAACAAGGAACTCTGTCACAACAGTTCCCCGGTCAGTAATAGATCAGCAAGCAATTCATCCAGAGCGGAATTGTGCCACATACGGGTACCTGCCAGGCATTGTGGGCGTGGCTCTGGGAAGACTTCCTGCTGCCAAGGAAGGGATCATCCCCAGAGGCATCCTGGTGATCCACAACCTCCCCACAGTGGCACATGCCTCTCAAGCTCCCTCTCCCAACCCACCCACAAAATACGGGGACAGTAGAGAGCACCCCAACGAGCAATAGCAGCAAGATACGCCTGGGACCAAGAGACAGTGAAAAATAAATGAACTAAGAGAAAAGGAATTTGACAGTCTTTTTAACTGATTCTGGACATATGCATCATTGACGTTGCAGTGTTACAACTACAAAAGAGCTAGAAGTTGAGACGTGGGAAAACTGAAGATGCCGTCTGCTTGCACAAGTGCTGAAAGAGACTAGGATGTGATTTATTAACGACCAACTTCTGTTACTGTGTGTTAAGCTTTTCATCTGTGCATCAAATCACAAAGAATAAATAGATCTGTTTCCTTTATCAGTCCCTTAGGCACAGGAGGTCCTGTTCAGGTCCTTGCTCTAGAATGTTACATCAAGAGTTCCAAACATCAAAATAAAATATTAAGAGAATAATAATAAAAAAAAAAATTGAACAGACTTGTGGACAGAGCAGGGGACAGAGAGGGTGGGACAAATTGTGAGTAGCATTGACATATATACATTGCTGCTGCTGCTGCTGCTGCTAAGTCACTTCAGTTCGTGTCCGACCCTGTGCAACCCCATAGATGGCAGCCCATCAGGCTCCCCTGTCCCTGGGATCCTCAAGGCAAGAACACTGCAGTGGGTTGTCATTTGTACCGTGTGTAAAATAGATAGCTGGTGGGAAGTTACTGTTTAACACAAGGATCTCAGCTCAGTGCTCTCTGACAACCTGGAAGGGTAGGATGAGGGGGTAGGAGGAAGACTCAAGAGAGAGGAGAGTATATTCATGGTTGATTCACACTGTTGTACAGCAGAAGCCAACATGACATTGTAAAACAATTATTCTCCAATTAAAAATAAATTTTAAAAACGTGTGTATATTCATAGGTAAAAACTTTTTAAAGAAAAGCTAACAAATACAACCATCCCTTGGAGATATTCAGGTCACTACGATAAAGGGTCTATTGCCATAAAGTGAGTCAAATGGATTTTGGCTTCCAGTGCATAAAAAAACTATGTTTACACTATACTGTAGTCTATTAAGTGTGCCATAGCATTATGTCTAAAAATGGATATCAGTTCAGTTCAGTTCAGTCCCTTAGTCGTGTCTGACTCTTTGTGACCCCATGAGTCACAGCACACCAGGCCTCCCTGTCCATCACCAACTCCCGGAGTTTACCCAAACTCATGTACATCGAGTCAGTGATGCCATCCAGCCATCTCATCCTCTGTTGTCCCCTTCTCCTCCTGCCCCCACTCCCTCCCAGCATCAGAGTCTTTTCCAATGAGTCAACTCTTCGCATGACGTGGCCAAAGTACTGGAGTTTCAGCTTTAGCATCATTCCTTCCAAAGAACACCCAGGACTGATCTCCTTTAGAATGGACTGGTTGGATCTCCTTGCAGTCCAAGGGACTCTCAACAGTCTTTTCCAACACCACAGTTCCAAAGCATCAATTCTTTGGTGCTCAGCTTTCTTCATAGTCCAACTCTCACATCCATACATGACCACTGGAAAAACCATAGCCTTGACTAGACGGACCTTTGTTGGCAAAGTAATGTCTCTGCTTTTGAGTACTCTATCTAGGATGGTCATACTTTTCCTTCCAAGGAGTAAGCGTCTTTTAATTTCATGGCTGCAGTCACCATCTGCAGTGATTTTGGAGCCCCCCAAAATAAAGTCTGACACTGTTTCCACTGTTTCCCCATCTATTTCCCATGAAGTGATGGGACCAGATGCCATCATCTTAGTTCTTAGATCTGAATGTTGAGCTTTAAGCCAACTTTTTCACTCTCCTCTTTCACTTTCATCAAGAGGCTTTTTCGTTCTTCTTCACTTTCTGCCATAAGGGTGGTGTCATCTGCATATCTGAGGTTCTTGATATTTCTCCTGGCAATTTTGATTCCAGCTTGTGTTTCTTCCAGCCCAGCGTTTCTCATGATGTACTCTGCATAGAAGTTAAATAAGCGGGTGACAATATACAGCCTTGACGTACTCCTTTTCCTCTTTGGAACCAGTCTGTTGTTCCATGTCCAGTTCTAACTGTTGCTTCCTGACCTG
>SJYQ01003227.1:658776-670480 GCA_006410935.1 Redunca redunca
TTCAGTCGCTCAGTCGTGTCCGACTCTTTGCGACCCCATGAATCGCAGCACGCCAGGCCTCCCTGTCCATCACCAACTCCCAGAGTTCACTCAGACTCACGTCCGTCGAGTCTGTGATGCCATCCAGCCATCTCATCCTCTGTCATCCCCTTCTCCTCCTGCCCCCAATCTCTCCCAGCATCAGAGTCTTTTCCAATCAGTCAACTCTTCGCCTCAGGTGTCCAAAGTACTGGAGCTTCAGCTTTAGCATCATTCCTTCCAAAGAAATCTCAGGACTGATCTCCTTCAGAATGGACTGGTTGGATCTCCTTGCAGTCCAAGGGACTCTCAAGAGTCTTCTCCAACACCACAGTTCAAACGCATCAATTCTTTGGCGCTCAGCCTTCTTCAGAAGCTAATGTTGTAAAACAACTATGCACTCCAAAGAAAATTACAAAAAAAAAAAAGAAAGAAAGAAAGTCACAATGACAGGCCCCATCGCTTGGGTAATTATCTCATCAAGGCAGCAAATTTTGTCCTGAAGGAGCAGTTAGTTTACTGAGATTTTGTTGGAGCTTGACGTGAATAACTCTCCCATCTTCTCTCCTTTCATAACAGTCAAAGAGAAATGTCACAAGAAGTGTTACTGGCCACTTTCAGGGTATGTGATTCTTTCTTTGGAAAGAAATAACCATTGTTCCCTGGTGATGAGCAGAGAATAGACTAGTGATGGGGCACTAACAAATTCCTGGTCAGTGTCAAATCTTAAAGTTAAGTGATGTTTAAAAAAAATTAATCTTTTGAGAGTTGAAAAATAGTGGAATATTAAGTATGGTGCATATTGACAAATGTATCATTTGTTCTGCATCATAAAAGATAAAGTAGTCTATAAGACTGACAGGGACTACTTTGGAGAGATTTATTTAATGGGATAATAAAATTTTGGAAGTCAAACTTAATCCTTCAATATTCTGCAAAAGAATTTTGTCTCCCCCCAAAACTCTTGGTATTGATTTTAAGATAAAATCAAACATTGTAGAAGTCAAGTATAAATGTCTGTTAGTTACAACCCAAAATCAATAAAAATAAAATGAATAATTATTACATTTGAAATATTGTTATAATTTTCCAATCTTTAATGATTTAACCTGAATTAGTGTTGGTTAATGTCAAAGGAGTTAAAGCATTTTGATGAGCTATTTCTTCTTACATAGGTCTCACAAATTTCCTACCTTCTCCCTCCATCATTTTCTCACTCTCTCTGTTTTCTCTCCTACAATACTCCCCGTTCCTGCCATATGTTAGGACAGTCTTTCTATTGTTTCATTTAAAGATTATCTCTGTTCCCTAAAATGTGCTTTGACACAGGATTGTTTTTTATAGTCTACATGTTAAAAAATACTTTATGTGAAACTTTTTGATATCTGTTTGTGTATGTTTACATTTCTCGGTGATGTAGAAATGAGAATCCCTTGGACAGCAAGGAGTTCAAACCAGTCGATCTTTAAGGAAGTCAACCCTGAATGCTCATTGGAATGACTGATGCTGAAGGTGAAGCTCCAGTATTTTGGTCACCCCATGTGAACAGCCTACTGATTGGACAAGACCCTGATGCTGGGAAAGATTGAGGGCAGAAGGAGAAGAGGGTATCAGAGGATGAGACGGCTGGATGGCACCACCACTGCAGTAGATGTGAGCTTGGGCAAACCCCAGGAGATGGTGAGAGACAGCGAGGCCTCACATGCTGCAGTCCATGGGGGTCACAAAGAGGTGGGCACTACTGAGAGACTGGAAAACAACAACCACACTTCTCAGTAGACTGTGTCCAGTTTTTATCATTGTATCATCACAGCACATAATCTAGTAGATAGCTCAGAGGTGCAAATAACTGCTGGTTACATTTTTTTGTCAATTGCTATAAGAGACTGTTTTTGGAAAATGATTAATATCTCTGTAGCCCATATGAATGAAAGGAGAATTCCACTGAGATGAATTAGATGAATGGTTGTCAGAATATATATTATAGAAAGAAAAAGCTTTCTTGTATGAGAAGAGGTGGCTAATTCAGCTGCTGGCAATATTGTGTTCATGCTCTGCACTGTGCTGGTTCCTGCTGTAGAAGTCATCAAAAAGCTGTCCTGTGAGAAACAGCCAGTCCAAGCAAAAAAGGGTAAGAGATGGAAGCTTCTAAGCTCACAGCCACCAGATGAGAAGGAGGTAATCCCAGGGAAGAACACTCAGGGATGTGATGTCTGTAGGGGATGTTTCTTTCCTCTTATGTCTTAGCCATCATTTCACGAAACCCACCCAGTTTTCAGCTTAAACAGTGATATTTGATTAAGTAAATAGCTATGCAAACTAGGTTTAGTTATAAATGCATTAATATGTCAATAGATTTATGTCACTCACTCCTCTGATATAGTAATCCTATCCTTAAATTAGGGCTTCCCTGGTGGCTCAGAGGTTAAAAGCGTCTGCCTCCAATGCGGGAGACCCAGGTTCAATCCCTGGGTCCGGAAGATCCCCTGGAGAAGGAAATGGTAACCCACTCCAGTATTCTTGCCTGGAGAATCCCATGGACGGAGAAGGTTGGTAGGCTACAGTCCATGGGGTTGCAAAGAGTCGGACACGACTGAGCAATTTCACCCTCACCCACATCCTTAAATTGGGCTTTGCTTGTGGTTCAGCTCGTAAAGAATCCGCCTGCAATTCAGGAGACCTGGGTTCTATCCCTGGGTTGGGAAGATCCCCTGGAGAAGGGAATGGCTACCCACTCCAGTATGCTGGCCTGGAGAATTGCATGGACTGCATATAGTTCATGGGGTTGCAAACAGTTGGACACAACTGAGCGATTTTCACTTCACTTCAACCCTAAATCAATAACCTCAGATATGCAGATGACACCACCCTTATGGCAGAAAGTGAGGAGGAACTAAAGAGCATCTTGATGAAAGTGAAAGAGGAGAGTGAAAAAAGCTGACTTAAAACTCAACACTATACATCTGAGTCTCTTTTGCTGTCTTGCATAGAGGGTTATCATTATCATCTTTCTAAATTCCATATACGTGTGTTCATGATACTGGATGCTTGGGGCTGGTGCACTGAGACGACCCAGAGGGATGGTACGGGGACGGAGGACAGAGTGGGGTTCAGGGTGGGGAACGTGTGTATCCCTGTGGCGGATTCATGTTGATGTATGGCAAAACCAATACAATATTGCAAAGTAGTTAACCTCCAATGAAAATAAACATATTTATATTTAAAAATAAAATATATATATAAAGTTAAAAAAGAAAAACTCAACACTAAAAAATGAAGATCATGGCATCCGGTCCCACCATTTCATGGCAAATAGATGGGAAACAATGGAAACAGTGACAGACTTTACTTTCTTGGGTTCCAAAATCACTGCAGATGGTGACTGTAGCCATGAAGTTAAAAGATGCTTGCTCCTTGGAAGAAAAGCCATGACAAACCTAAACAGCATATTAAAAAGCTGAGACATTACTTTGTCAGCAAACATCTGTCTAGTCAAAGCTATGGTTTTTCAATAGTCATGTATGGATGTGAGAGTTGGACCATAAAGAAAGCTGAGTGTCAAAGAATTGATCCCTTTGAAGAGTGAGGTATTGGAGAAGACTCTCGAGAGTCCCTTGGGCAGCAAGAAGATCAAACCAGTCAATCCTAAAGGAAATCAGCCCTTTGAAAGGAATATTCATTGGAAGGACTAATGCTGAAGCTGAAACTCCAATACTCTGGCCATCTGATGTGAAGAACTGACTCATTGGAAAAGACTCTGTTGCTGGGAAAGATTGACTATAGGAGGAGAAGGGGATGACAGAAGATGAGATGATTGGATGGCATCACAGACTCGATGGACATGAGTTTGAGCAAGCTCCAGGAATTGCTGATGGACAGCGAAGCCTGGTATGTGGCAGTCCATGTGATTGCAAAAAGGCAGACATGACTGAGAGAATGAACTGAATTGAACTCTAAATCAACACACACACACACACACACACACACACATAGAGAGAGAGAGATAGATGTGTATACACAAATATCTTGTTTTATTGTGCTATGTAGACACTGTGCTTTCCTTAACAAATGGAGAAGAATAAGCTTTGTGGCAACTCTGAGTCAACCAAGTCTCTTGGCTCCCTTTTCCGATATCACTTGCTAACTTCATGTCTCTCTGTCATATTTTGATTATTTTTGAAACAGTTCAAAGCATGCACCAGCAAAAGCATTACCATTCACTAAAAGCTTGAATGATGATTACCACTTTTAGCAATAAAGTGTTTATTAATTGTTTGTTACATAGATATAATGTTACTGTATACTTACTTGACCTCATTATAGTGTACACATAAATTTTATATGCACTGAGAAACCAAAAATGCTGTGAATCACTTTATTGTGACATTTGTCTCATTGGGGTGGTGGTCGGGAACCAAACCTGCAATATCTCTGAGGTGTGACTATACACATAATATACATATATTTTATACATTATGTGTATTATATATTTAGAGGCAAGGTTGCAACATGAGTGAAGAGATATATAATAAAATACATGAGGTTCCCAGTGGCACAACAATGACAACAAACTCTAGCATCCTTTCCTGAGGAGTCCCGTGGACAGAGGATACTGGCAGGCTGCAGTCCATGGAGACCCAAAAGCTTCAGACACAACCGAGTGATTAAACAACAAATATAGTACATGTTACCACTGGGTTGGCCAAAAATTTTGCTCATATTTTTGCATTAGATATTATGGGAAAACCTAAACAAATCTTTGGCCAACTTGATGTATCATGTTTTAAGCGGCTTAACCATTTCCAAGAATTTTGATTTGTTTTGATTTTTGTTTAATGGCATATTGAGTCAAATAGTCAATCTTAAAACTCTGAAAAATGAGTGATTTATTCTCCCCTCTCCCTATACCCAGGGGTAAATATATATATATAAATGTATATATAGATATATCTGAGGTTATTGATATTTTTCCCGGCAATCTTGATTCCAGCNTATTAAAACTCTGAAAAATGAGTGATTTATTCTCCCCTCTCCCTATACCCAGGGGTAAATATATATATATAAATGTATATATAGATATATCTGAGGTTATTGATATTTTTCCCGGCAATCTTGATTCCAGCTTGTGTATGCAGGTCTGAAAGCAACAGTTAGAACTGGACATGGAACTGCAGACTGGTTCCAAAGAGGAAAAGGAGTATGTCAAGGCAGTATATTGTCACCCTGCTTATTTAACTTATATGCAGAGTACATCATGAGAAACGCTGGACTGGGAGAAATGCTGGACTGGAAGTAACACAAGCTGGAATCAAGATTGCTGGGAGAAATATCAATAACCTCAAATATGCAGATGACACGACCCTTATGGCAGAAAGGGAAGAGGAACTAAAAAGCCTCCTGATGAAAGTGAAAGTGGAGAGTGAAAAAGTTGGCTTCAAGCTCAACATTCAGAAAACGAAGATCATGGCATTTGGTCCCATCACTTCATGGGAAATAGATGGGGAATCAGTGGAAACAGTGTCAGACTTCATTTTTTTGGGACTCCAAAATCATTGCAGATGGTGACTGCAGCCATGAAATTAAGAGACACTTACTCCTTGGAAGAAAAGTTATGACCAACCTAGATAACATATTCAAAAGCAGAGACATTACTTTGCTGACTANACGTGAGTCTGAGTGAACTCCGGGAGATGGTGATGGACAGGGAGGCCTGGCATGCTGCGATTCATGGGGTCGCAAAGAGTCGGACATGACTGAGCGACTGAACTGAACTGAAGTGACATATAGATATAGATAGATAGTGCTAGAGTTTTAAGACATTGCGAAAGAAATGGAAAATTGAAGTGATTTTTACTGTTAGAGTCTAGGATGGTAATCTTTGTAAATAACTGTATCTCAGTATTTCAGGAAGATATTTTTATGGTGATAGAGAGAAGTCTACAGAAGGAAATGGCAACCCACTCCAGTGTTCTTGCCTGGAGAATCCCAGGGTCGCGGGAGACTTGTGGGCTGCGTCTCTGGGGTCGCACAGAGTCAGACACGACTGAAGCGACTTAGCAGCAGCAGCAGCAGCAGCAGAGAGAAGTCATTTTCACGTAAGAAATTCCTCCCATGGTGAAATTCTTTTCCTGGTGCTTCCACTGGGAAATTGTCCCAGTGTTACTTAATCCAGATGTGAGTGAAATTGCTCAGTCATGTCTGACTCTTTGCAACCCCATAGACTGTAGCCTACTAGGCTCCTCCATTCATGGGATTTTCCAGGCAAGAATAGTGGAGTGGGTTGCCATTTCCTTCTCCAGGAGTTCTTCCTGACCCAGGGATTGAACTCTGGTCTCCCGCATTGTAGGCCGATGCTTGACAGTCTGAGCCACCAGGGAAATCCAGGTGTAACACTGATTAAATAATTTGAAATTTTATTACAGTATCCCATTGGGGAAGAAGCAAAGGCCAAAGAAAACTTGAATTCACTTTATTGCAAGGTTATTGGATTTCTTTTCATATGTCTTTTTACTCTGAAGAATTTAGGGAATAGGGTGATGATAGGGTTTACCTCAAGGATTCTTTAGTGGATTAAGTGAAAAATATCACAATGTCTGGCATCTACTAAGTGTATAGAAGCATTGCTTTTATGGATGTACTAACTATATAATCCTGGCTTTTTTTTTTTTTCCAGCTCAGTGAAGATCTCTTGCTTCAGGAAAAAAATAAAAATCAGAAGGAAGGCAGGAGAAGCCTGATGCTTTTGAGAATTGCTAACCATCATTATGGACATGATGGGATATATGAAACAGGCTCTATCACATTTGAACTCATTCCAGCAGTGGTGACCCTTTCTCAAATCCAGATGTTTAAATGGCTGCTCAATGGGGATGTTCAGGATTATAAATACGTCCCATCTGCTGCTGCCGTCTGCCTGCTCTTGAAATGTGCAAAATCACCCTGTGAACTTGGCATCAGCAGCACTCCTCATTCAAATCCACAGGAAAATTAAAAGGTAGCCAGAGCCCTTTCTTGTAGCACAGGCTTTCAAAGATGCCGACTGTGAATAAATGAAGGTCAAGACAATCTTTTTGTTAATGTATTGTTGCATAGAAGTCTATGGGATATAGTTCATGATTTGAGAGACATGTCAATCAATATAATCATATACAAAAATGAGAAGACATTTAAATTTCCAACTCTAGAAACCTGAAGGCAAGTTTGCAAGCTTATGTATATGGATCACATAATCTTTTTCTTCAAATAGGCTCTTGGCTGTAAGTTTAATATTGCAGGAAAATAGAATCTTCCAGGCTGAATATGTACAACTAACAGTAATGTTAATACTAAGAGTAGTATCAGCCCCAGTGTTGTGTTTAGGTTGGGTAGTTCTGTTTTCCATTATTCTGTATTTTAGCATACCTGGTTTGTGGGAAATTTTCTTTGTGCATTATTTCTTAAATTTTATTTTATTTTATTTTAAATTAGAAAAAATCACTTTACAATATTGTGATGGCTTCCACCATTCAACAACATGAATCAGTCGCAGGTATACACATGTCCACTCCGTCTTGAACCTCCCTTCCACCTCCCTCCCCATCCCACCCCACCAGACCAATTATAATAAAGACCAATTATATTATCTAGAATGTTTCCAAATATCATGTACTGAGCTGGATGTCAGCAGGGAACCGATCCAAGATTTTCAGATATTCTAATTTCTCCTTTAGTTCTTCCTTGAGTACCAGACCCTATCATGTACATTTACTGGTGATTGAATGTGGATCTACTCTGGGAAATTAGTAATATTGGGTGAAGGGATATCTTTCAGGGAGAACATGGAGGAATGAATTCCTGGAGGAGAACTTAGACCTGAGCTCTGAGAACTAATATTAATACTTCTGGCAACCTAGGGCATGGAGTGCCTTACTCTGAGAGGAGAGATTTAGAGTGCATGACCTGATTCACCAAAAATTATCTATTTGATATTTTAAATTGGTTCCATTTCTTCAGGATCCAGCTACTGAAGTTTATACTTCAGTTATAGATTACATGGATAAAACCACATATCACTTCCAACCTGAAACATCTAAACTTTAGAGTCAGCAAGAGTAAACCAGTACCTGATAAAATAGTGTACCCCCATCCTGCAATATTTTTGTTGTTTCCTGCTTTTGAGTGAACTGTAAGTAGTGTGTCAGCACTTTAGTTTCAAAACTGTCAGAGTAAAGACTGTGAAATGAAAAATGGCGAGAACACAGCATTCCTTGAACTGTTTCTCCTTTTCATAAAAGCAATATAGTAATTGATTTGGCCTGGAATGAACATTTACCCTAACCCACCCCACTAACCCAACGAATATATTAGTTAAATATGATTCAGATAGGATGGTTTCAACAGTTAATATGGGTAAAATAATTAACATCAAGTTATTTTATTCAAGTATACTACATTACTTTCACTGACGTGAAAAAGAACAATATGGATTATCTAGCTCTTTGCCTTTATTTTAAAAAGATTAATAAACTGAGGTGTAGGGAGAAACTGTCATTTAGCCTTTTAACTAGTATTTATTGAGCCTCTATAATGTATAGTCATGTAGCTAAACACAAAAGATGAGAGACAATAAAAGAGATCTCATCCCTTGTTTATGCAGCTTAAAGATTTGAGGCACGTCTGATAAAAAATAGAACAAACTAAATAAAGAAAAATGATAATTAGAAATCATGATACAATGGAGTCAATCATCACTTTATAATAAGAACCAAAACAGGCTCCATTGTAGTGGGAGATTAGGAAAGGTAACTTTAAGACCTGTAAAAGAAAGGAAAACCCACTAATAACAGCAAGGAGAACATTTCAGGCAATGAAGAGTCTGGCATTTTCAGCAATCTGAGGACATCTGTTGAGTTGGAGGGCATTTTAAAATAATGAAGTGACATGAAAGTCTGGAGTTTGCATTTAGATTCTATTTTAATTGTGATAGAAAGTCATGCAAGATGCTATAACTTGATGGTAGGCTGGCAAAGATGATTTGGCCCAATAAAAGGAAAGCTTTCTAGAAGCTGGGTATGCAGTAGATTGTTACAAATGTAGTGTGGGCGTTGAGTGTTTGTGACAAGGGTTATTCCATGGAAGATCAAATGAGTAGTTGTTGCAGTTGCCCAGGCAATGAGCAATGGCTTAGTTTATGATTTTTGCTGCTGTTATTTAATCACCAAGCCATGTGTGTCTCTTTTGTGACCTCTTGGACTGCAGCCTGCAAGGCTTCTCTGTCCATGGGATTTTGCAGGCAAGAATCCTGGAGTGGACTGCCATTTCCTTCTTCAGGGGATCTTCCTGACCCAGAGACTGAACCAGCATCTCCTGCATTGGCAGGCAGATTCTTTAGCACTGAGCCACAAGAGAAGTCCCAGTTTATGATGGGCATAGTAAAAAACACAGTAACAAAAAAATCCAGAATGTTTTGAGACAGGATTTAAAGATGAACTTAAAAGGGGGAGATAGAGAAAGAAAAGTTACGTGAAGGTTATGTTTAGATCAAGGGTTTGTTTGAACCAAATAACTCTTGCATTTACAATAGTCCTTTGCAATTCAGAGACTTAAAATTCTTCACATAGTTAGCTCAGTCAGTCAGTTCAGTTGCTCAGTCCTGTCTGACTCTTTGCAAGCACATGGACTGCAGCATGATAAGCCTCCCTGTCCATCACCAACCCCCCAGAGTTTACCCAAACTCATGTCCACTGATTCAGTAATGCTATCCAACCATCTCATCCTCTGTCATCCCCTTCTCCTCCTGCCTTCAATCTTC
Source organism: Redunca redunca (assembly GCA_006410935.1). Lineage (NCBI taxonomy): Eukaryota > Metazoa > Chordata > Mammalia > Artiodactyla > Bovidae > Redunca > Redunca redunca. The sequence goes on from SJYQ01003227.1 coordinate 668,585, forward strand.
CAAGCATCAGGGTCTTTTCAAATGAGTTAGTTTTTTTCAAATGGCATCAGGTGACCAAAGTATTTGAGTTTCAGCTTCAGGGTCAGTCCTTCTAATGAATATTCAGGACCGATTCTGTTTAGGGTGAACTGGTTGGATCTCCTTGCAGTCCAAGGGACTATCAAGGGTCTTCTCCAACACCATTGTTCAAAAGCATCAGTTCTTTGGCACTCGGCTTTCTTTATAGCCCAACTCTCACATGACTGCTGGAGAAACCATAGCATTGACTAGACCGAACTTTGTTGGCAAAGTAACGTCTCTGCTTTTTAATATGCTGTCTAGGTTGGTCATAGCTTCTTCCAAAGAGTAAGCATCTTTTAATTAGATGGTTGTGGTCACCATTTGGAAGTTCATGGTTCACATATTGCTGAAGCCTGGCTTGGAGAATTTTGGCCATTACTTTACTAGCGTGTGAGATGAGTGAAAATGTGTGGTGTTTGAGCATTTTTTGGCATTGCCTTTCTTTGGGATTGAAATGAAAACTGACTTTTTCAAGTCCTGTGGCCACTGCTAAGTTTTCCAAATTTGCTGGAATATTGAGTGCAGCACTTTCACAGCATCGTCTTTCAGGATTTGAAATAACTCAACTGGAATTTCATCACCTCCACTAGCTTTGTACATTATGATACTTTCTAAGGCCCACTTGACTTCACATTCCAGGATGTCTGGCTCTAGGTTAGTGATCACAGCATCATGATTATCTGGGTTGTGAGGATCTTTTTTGTACAGTTCTTCTGTGCATTCTTGCCACCTCTTCTTAATATCTTCTGCTTCTCTTAGGTCCATACCATTTCTGTCCTTTATCGAGCCCATCTTTGCATGAAATTTTCCCTTGGTATCTCTAATTTTCTTGAAGAGATCTCTAATTATTCCCATTTGGTTGTTTTCCTCTATTTCTTTGCATTGATCACTGAGGAAGTCTTTCTTATCTCTCCTTGCTATTCTTTGGAACTCTGAATTGAAATGGGAATACCTTTCCTTTTCTCCTTTGCCTTTCACTTTCCTTCTTTCCACAGCTATTTGTATGCCCTCCTAAGACAGCCATTCTGCTTTTTTTGTATTTCTTTACCATGGGGATGTTCTTGATCCCTGTCTCCTGTATAGTGTCATGAACCTCTCTCCATAGTTCATCAGGCACTCTGTCTATCAGATCTAGTCCCTTAAATCTATTTCTCACTTCCACTGTATAATCATAAGGGATTTTATTCAGGCCATATCTGAATGGTCCAGTGGTTTTCTCTACTTTCTTCAATTTAAGTCTGAATTTGGAAATAAAGAGTTCATGATCTGAGCCACAGTCAGCTCTCGGTCTTGTTTTTGCTGACTGTATAGAGCTTTTCCATCTTTAGCTGCAAAGAATATGATCAATCTGATTTCAGTGTTGACCACCTGGTGAACTTCCAGATGTTCAAGCTGGTTTTAGAAAAGGCAGAGGAACCAGATATCAAATTGCCAACATCCACTGGATTATCAAAAAAGCAAGAGAGTTCCAAAAAAACATCTATTTCTACTTTATTGACTATGCCAAAGCCTTTGACTGTGTGAATGACAATAAACTGTGGAAAACTCTGAAAGAGATGGGAATACCAGACCACCTGACCTGCCTCTTGAGAAGCCTATATGCAGGTCAGGAAGCAACAGTTAGAACTGGAGATGGAACAACAGACTGGTTCCAAATAGGAAAAGGAGTATATCAAGGCTGTATATTATCACCCTGCTTATTTAACTTCTATGCAGAGTACATCATGAGAAATGCTGGACTGGATGAAGCACAAGCTGGAATCAAGATTGCTGGAGAAATATCAATAACCTCAGATATGCAGATGACACCACCCTTATGGCAGAAAGTGAAGAGGA
>SJYQ01003227.1:699085-720012 GCA_006410935.1 Redunca redunca
CTGGATCAATGCTGAAACATTTCCCATTTATTCAAAAAATTTTCCATGAGCTTAAATGTTTTTTTAATGCATAACATTTTAATATGCTCTCCATTTGAAACTCATCACTCTTTGGACTTTAAATTCAAAGATTCAATAAAATGATTCCAGGAGGAGAAAATAGGTGAATTAATTCAGAAAGCTTATTTATAAACAGGTAAAAATCTCACGCTTTTGTAAGCAACAATATTTAAAATTTATTTTTCGAGGAACAGCAAAAATGGGTCTTATGCCTTTCAAGGGAAAACTTATTTCATGCACCTGTGTCATCCTTCCTCTTCTGCCCTGGCTCTCTCTAGTCTCTTAGGAATCAGTTAAGAGAGACTGAATTTAGAAATGATTAGTTTTCCTCCACATAGAACTTGAACAGTATTATGAAATAAATATTCATTACAACAAACATAGAGAAAAGCATACAAGAAAATTGGCTTGAGCTGGGTAATAAGATACTCCTTTTTTTCCTTTTTTTTCCCCCCATGGGGAAGCATTGCTTTTAAATATTTAGGTTCAAAACAGCTAAGAACAAATAATACTCTGCTCAGAAATATCTCTTAGTTACCGATACGATTTTCAATCAGGACACATCAGACTTTCATGTGTTTGATTAGAATTAATAACTTTCTGGTCAAATTAAATTTTGCCTGAAATCAGCCCAAAGAGGTCATTTCTTTTGGAATCTTATTTTTTGGAATCCTTGTCTTCTAGAACCTCTTCCAATCTATAACTTGAGTCAGATTATTAGTCTTTTCAGTATGGTGGCTTGTGTGCAAAGTCAGTTGCTAAGTCATGTCCAACTCTGTGATCCCATGGATTGTAGCCCGCCGGGCTCCTCTGTCCACAGGACTGACCAGGCAAGGATGCTGGAGTAAGATGCCATTTCTTTCTCCAAGGGATCTTCCAGACCCAGGGATTCAACCCGCCTCTCTTGCATGGCAGGCAGATTCTCTACCACTGAGCCACCAGGGAAACCCTGTTTATAGCTTGTATCACTATAGCATGCTTGAATGGAAAATGGAAAATTTTGACAATCAGAATTTTCGGGTCCTTGTTTGGTGCTTTATATGTGATCTTTCTTAATGATTCCAGTTTATAACCAGTGAGAATATTTCACATAAAAAAGTTTTATTGTTTAAGAAAATTGGTGAAACAAAAAGCAGGTAGTCAGGTTACACTGCCACACCCATTCCTGTACCTCTTTCTTCCTCCTCTCAGCAATTTACACAAGGGTGCAACACCATCAACACGTATGCATCCACTAAGAATAAGAATAGGAGATTTCTTACTTTTTTAAAAACCATTTAAATTATTTGAATAAATTATGTTTTTAATTATCTAATTCTCTCTTTCATCCAACTCATGTACATACTTAATATGAGACACTATATCTATGGCTGTAATTTTGGTAATTAAAGACATGCTCTGTTTTTTATTTTTTTTTAACACCCATTAAATTTAATTTAGCAGTTTTGACTGAGTGAGATTGTTATGAATTAGACGAAATAAGCATTTTTGGTTATTTGTTGTTATTTTTTCCTCTTCTCAGAGAATCTCAAAATGCATTCTAAACTATCCAGATAACAGAAGCAATGAACTGTGTTTGAGGTGTCGAGGATCCCCCTCCTTTTGGAAATAGAAGGGTATCTAGTAGCTTCCTTTTAGAAAGTTGTCTTCCAAACAAGTAGCTGAATCTCCAACTCTGACACAGCTGTTTACCATTCTACAGTTTTTTCCCTGAAAGTCCATTACTTGGGACGTTTCTGTCATGTTCTATTTTTCTTTTTCTAGGCTCAAATACTCACACACACACACATAGTCAGGACAGAACAGAATGGAAAGCTGGATTCAAAATGTCACTTTCAAAAAAATAACGAGATGTCCTCACAGGAATTCCAGCTCTTGCTCTTTGAAAATCTTTAAGCTTCTTTATTCTTTCAAATTATTTTTATTGGATACAGATGTTTCATAGGAGAAACCTAGCATGTTTGTTAACAATCTCATCACAATATAAGCTCTGCTATGAGCAGTCATACGGGGAATCATGTAAACTTTGCAAAATATTAGATCAATGGCACCCTGATAAAGATATAGATAGATTGAGATAAGTAAGTAGAGAGATACATTCATCCATACATACATACATAGATATTCTTAGAAAGCATTAGATCAAGCTAATTTAAATATACCATATTCTTAAAAGATAAAACCCTCTAGAATTTTAAATCTGATTATAAGCCTGCTAAGCTCCTCTGTCCATGGAATTCTCCAGGCCAGAATACTGGAGTGGGTAGCCGTTCCCATCTCTTGGAGCTTGTTCAAACTCATGTCCATCGCATTGGTGATGCCATCCAAGCATCTCACCCTCTGTCATCCCCTTCTCCTCCTGCCTTCAATCTTTCCCAGCATCAGCGTATTTTCTAATGAGTCAGCTCTTCACATCAGGTAGCCAAAGTACTGCAGGTTCAGCTTCAACATCAGTCCTTCCAATGAACACCCAGGGCTGATCTCCTTTAAGATGGACTAGTTGGATCTCCTTTCAGTCCAAGGGACTCTCAAGAGTCTTCTCCAATACCACAATTTAGAAGCATCAATTCTTTGGTACTCAGCTTTCTTTATAGTTCAACTCTCACATCCATATTTGACTACTGGAAAAACCATAATATTTACTATATGGACATTTGCCAGTAAAGTAATGTCTCTGTTTTTTTAATATGTTGTCTAGGTTGGTCATAACTTTCCTTCCAAGGAGTAAGTGTCTTTTAATTTCATGGCTGCAATCACCATCTGCAGTGATTTCGGAGACCAAGAAAGTAAAATCTTTCACTGTGGGTAGATACATTAAGTTTAAGAAGGAAAAGATGACACATTATATCTCATTGAAAATACTCTCTACTAAATTTTCTAATGTAATTTTTGAAAAATAGTTGCATATATTACATGTTGAGAAGCATAAGTACATGTGAAAGTACTGCAGAGTTTATGTGGAGGAAAAAATCATGTGATTGAGTTAAATACCTGAAATTGAGTTAAGAAGTGATATAATTCAGTAAAATTTCTTCTTTTAAGTCACACTTTTATCCATCTTTACTTTTAAAATAATTATTATTTTATCTACATCTGTTTCAAAGAAGTGTGTTCAATTTTTAACAGTAATCAAGGAGAGCCTTGAGAGAAAATCCAGTATCTTTCTTAGAACTCCACACACAGTGAAGGTGGCCCATGTTTACTCCGTGATTAAAGCTTTATTCGGTTTACAGCTCCATTTTTTAGAACCACCCAATGGTAACATAATTGTTGAGTACAACACAGATAAAAGTGAATTGGATCATATAAGAAATACTACAATTTTATTCCCAGTGGTAACTGCCACATTAGATGCGTAAGTTCCATATTTTGAAGGTATGGAAATAAATAAAGCAATAGTCAGTTAAGGTTATACAAGCAGTCTCTCTTATCATAGAGTTTTGGTGAATAGGTTTTGTTAACAACGGACCTAGTTAATGCAAATACCTTAGCAAAGAACCCAAGTTTACAGTTGCATACCTTTACCTGAAACATAAAGCATGCAAAATAACGTTCATCCTGTAGATGGTAACTCTTGGAAGGAAACTGAAAGCTATCAAATATCATATGAAAGGGAGCATTTATGTATTTAGGTTGTAGTGACAAATTGCTTAAGATTATTTCAGCTGTCAGTTAAAGGAAAGCCATTCAAAGTGGTTTGGGTCAAGGAAAGAAATGTGTTTATTTCACAGAAAGATCCAGAGATAATATAATAGCATTCAGGTGAGTCTTGATCAAGTGACTAAAAAAATGTCCCCAAGACTTCTGTCTTCTCATTTTTGTGTCTTGGCTACTGCTCTACTGGCTTCACACTCGTTGTCCACTTGATAGCCCCAGGCACTCTAGGCTTATTTCATTCCTATGGCCAGCAGTCTCAGAAGAAAGAACAGCTCTTCCCTTGAGTAGTCATTCTTGCCTGGCAATAATTCTGCTCCTCAGGACACAGTTGGCAATGTCTGTGTATATACATATTGTTTGTCACAACTGGGTTGTGAGGTTGATGGACTCTAGTGAGTAGAGGTCATGGATGCTACCAACATCTTACAATGCACAGGGTAGCCCCGCCCCCCCCAAAAAAGGAATTATCTATCCACCAATATCAGTAGCACTAAGGTTGAGAAATCCTCCTGAAACATCTAAATCCACACTGTTTGATACATTGCCACTAGTCACAAGAGGCTACTGAGCAACTAACATATGATTCATACAAATTGAGATATGCTTAAAGTGTAAAATACACATCATATTTTGAAGGTATTATGAAAAATGAATGCAACATTTCTCATTAACAATTTTACATTGATGATCTGTTAAGATGGTACTATTTTGAACATTTTTGTAGAATAAAATATTTTTATTTAAACATTTTATCTTTTTTCTTCTCTTAAAATATGATTACTAGACAATTCTTTTAGATGCTATTGTAAATGGAGTTGCATTCTTAATTTCATTTTTGAGTTACTCATTTCTGAAGCATAGAAACAACTGTTTTTGTACATTGATCTTGCATACTACAACTGTACTGATTATCTGTTACAGATTTTTTAAAGTATGACTTTATTAGACTTTTCCATACATAAGTTCATTTTTTGTTCAGTCACTCGGTTCTGTCCAAATCTGTGGCCCCATGAACTGCAGCACGCCAGGCATTCCTGTCATTCACCATATACGTTCATGCTATTTGCAATTAGACTAACTTCAGTTCTTCCTTTCCAATCTCCATTTTTCCCACTTACTTGTTCTGGCTAGCTTTGTTGTTGTTGTTCAGCCACTAAGTCATGCTTAACTCTTTGCAACCCCATGGAATGCAATATGACAGGCTCCCTTGTCTGCCACTATCTCCCAGAGTGTGCTCAAATTCATGTCCATGGAGTCACTGATGCTATCTAACCATCACATCCTCTACCACCCTTTTCTTCTGCCTTCAGTCTTTCCCAGCATCTGGGGTCTTTTCCAGTGAGCAGCTCTTGGTATCAGATGGACAAAGTATCGGAGCTTCAGCTTCAGTATTAGTCCTTCCAAAGAATACTCAGAGTTGATTTCCTTGAGTGACTGGTTTGATCTTTCAGTCCAAGGGACTCTCAGGAGTCTTCTTCAGCACCACAGTTCAAAAGCATCAATTTCTTTGGTGCTCATCCTTCATTATGGTCCAACACTCACATATGTACATGAATGCTGGAAAAAACATAGCTTTGACTATATGGAATTTTTTCAGCAAAGTGGTGCCTCTCCCAACAGAGGTCTGTCTTTGTTGACAAAGGTTTGTCTAGTCAAAGCTATGTTTTTTCCAGCAGTCATCTATGAATGTGAGAGTTGAACCATAAAGAAAGCTGAATGCCAAAGAATTGATGGTTTTGAAGCATGGTGTTGGAGAAGACTCTTGAGAGTCCCTTGGACTGCAAGGAGATCCAACGAATCCATCCTAAAGGAAATCAGTCCTGAATATTCATTAGAAGGGTTGATGCTGGAGCTGAAACTCTGATAATTTGGCCACCTGATGTGAAGAACTGACTCATTAGAAAGGACCTTGATGCTGGGAAAGATTGAAAGCAGGAGGAGAAGGGGACGACAGAGGATGAGATGGCTGGATGGCATCTCCGACTCCATGGACATGAGTTTGAGTAAGCTCCAGGACTTGGTGATGGACCAGGAAGCCTGGAGTGCTGCAGTCCATGGGGTCTCAAAGAGTCAGACACAACTGAGCTACTGAACTGACTAACTGATGTCTCTGGGTTTGCTATGCTGTATAGGTTTGTCATAGTTTTCCTTCTAAGGAACAAGTGTCTTTTAATTTCATGGCTGCAGTCAGGATCTGCAGTGATTTTGGAGTTCAAGAAAACAAAACCTGTCACTACTTCCATTTTTTTCCCCTACCTATTCACCATGAAGTGATGGGACTGGATGTCTGTCATGATCTTAGCCTTTTTGAATGTTGAGTTTTAGCCAGTTTTTACACTCTCCTGTTTCACCTTCATCAAGGGTCTCTTTAGTTCCTCTTCTCTTTCTGCCATTAGAATGGTATCATCTGCATATCTACAGCTGGAGCATTTATTATTATGTTAAATGGAAGTGACTAGAGCTGACCTCAAGGGACAAGTTTGAGTCTTTAATTATTAAGTGTAATAGTACTGTGTGGAATTTTCATATTTGCCTTTTATCAGAGTGAGAACATGTCCTTCTATTCTTTTTTTTTTACTTTATTTATCATAAAAGCATGTGAGATTTTATCAAGGTCTTTTCCTGCATCTATAGAAATTACTTTTTTTTTTTTAAGGTATTGCTATGGCATGGACACTGACCAGTTTTTTCTGTATTGAACCATCTTTGAAATTTTGGGATAAATCCCACTTGGTCATGGTGTGTAATAATTTTAATGTTTCTGGATTAGGTTTGCTGGGATCTGTCAAGGGATTAATATTTATATAAGATATAAGATAATTGGCCTGTAGTTTCTCTTCTTGTGATGTCTTTGTCTGGCTTGCATATCAGGGCAATGCTTGCCTCATAGATTGTGTTAGCAAGTATGCCTACCTCTTCTATTCTTTTGAAGTTAGTGAAAGATTGGCATTAACTTTTCATTATAACACTTGGCAGAATTCAATGGTGAAGTCTTCTTGGTCCTGTGTTCTGTTGTTGGAAGCTTGTTTGTTTGTTTAAACTGATTCAATCCTTTTACTTGTTATAGAGTCACTCTAATTTTCTATTTCTCTTTGACTCAGTGTTGGCTGAGTGTGTACTTCTAGGAATTTGTTTTGTACTGCTATGATACAGTGAGCTGTTATTTTTGAGTCTACCACTGAGGTTGGGAGTGGGAAATGGAATAAGGGCAAATTAAAACTATACAAAGCTGTATTTTTACTGCTCTTCAGTCATTTTTTAAAAATTGCTTTCCGAGTCACTTTTGATAGAGTTACAGCAAGTTGATTTTGATGGTTTTGCCATCATTTTAGGTTTTTTTTTAATTGAGAAATGGACTTTGGAGTTTCTAACACCCATTTTATTGATATTAGTCTATATTTCATTCAATCTAGATTTTAACCTCTTTCTGTGACTGCTAAAACAAACAAAAAATACTGTTTATTAACTAGAACTGATTTTTATTTGTTCTCCTAAATACTTTTAAAATATCTGCAATCTAACACTATTTTTGGCTTTATTTCAATTATATTTACAACATAAACTAAATAATTATGGTATATCTAATCTCATACTTAGTTACACAAATGCAAAATAAAACAAGCCTTGACAGAGATTGTGGATAGTTTTTGGAACTATTCTAAGTTTCTGAACATTGGTGGAGCTGATTCAGTTAATAGGAAAAGCCACCAAATCAAAATTTAGCAAATTTGCTTACATTTTTTTTTACCTGTATGTGTCATAGCTATTGACATTTTAATCTTATTTTCTCTTAAGATTTATTGTATTTATCGGTTTTTTCACATCACCCATAAATATGTAAGGAGTAGCTATTTCTGTCATTTCACTCATTTTTTCCTTCTGGATNTACAAATGAAATTCTTAGATAAAATGTAAAAGGAAAAGGTTACAGATGTTTATTAAATACTTCCAGATAGTTTCCATAATATATTTTTCATTTTGCATTCTCATGAGCAGTTTTGAAGATGTCAGACTTTTTAATCATCTTGCTAAAGAGTGTGTATTGACAAATTTTGGATCTTGCCAATCAGAAATATACAGTCTCGTCTCTGGAAAAAATTTAATTTGGAGCTGAGCATCTTCTCAGATGCTCATAAGTCTTTAAACATTTGTTAAATTTTAAAATCTGTGCATTATTTTGTAAAATTATTGCTAAGTGACTTTTAGTATTTTTTTTCTTGGGTCTATTAGTTTCTTTTTTAAGACAAAAATAAAAGGCAACAGATATGTTTCTTCCAGCTTATGGTCTTTTGATTTTGACTCCGGTGTTCCTGTCACACAAAACTTTTTTATTCCGCTTGTTTGCTTTGCTTTAATGGAACCAATTATCTTTTACTCCCTCTGGTTTTTTCAGGTAACACATTTATCTCATGTTTACTTCCCCTGCTTGTATGACTTTATATTTCTATCACTGAAGTTGTTAGGGTTAGTGTGTTGCATAGTGTGTGTTATGGATCCAACTCTTTCCTTGCCCAAATGGCTATATAGCTGTTCCAGTGCTATTTATTGAAATGTTAATCTATTTTTGCAGTATTTGAAATGCCAATCTTACATAAGATTTTCAAATATTCTTGGATCTCTTTCTGAATTTTTTATTCCATATAATTGGTCTGTCTATTCCTACACCCATAGTAGTATAGAATAGTATAGTTCTATACTATTTTAATTTTATAGATTTTGTAGAATGTTCACATATCTGGTAGAATCAATCAACCTTCATCACTTCCTTTTTTAGGACATGCTTTACAGACACTAACCTTTAAGAAGGACAAGTAGCAGAAAAGGAAAAAAAATGTGATTTGGAATCTATTCCATCAAATATTTGCTAGAAAACTAAAAGATGGTTTCATTATTCTGACACAAGCACTCACTATATACACAGTAAGGTGCTAACTTATTTATAATGGCAACATCTTTAAGACCACAACTTCATAGTCACAATCTTTGGGGTATTCAAGCTACAACTTTACCAATTGTGAAACTATGGGCAGACTACACTACAACTTATTGTTGAGGTGAATGTTAAAAGTAGAAAATGTATATCCATAGCTTAGCACAGTGATTGGTAAACTAAAAATTCTCAAGAAAATTCATAATTTATTGAGCTGGCTTTTTCTATCTTAAATATTAAGTATAGAACCTATTTTTAAAATCATTTTTATATACACTAAGTCTCTATAGATTATCAAGAAAATTCTCCAAAATCAAGGGCTTTCACCTCATCTTTTCAGGTTCCCCAGTCTCTCAGAGAGTAAAGAATCTGCCTGCAATGTGGGAGACCTGGGTTTGATCCCCGGGTCAAGAAAATCCCCTGGAGAAAGGAATGGCAACATGTTTCAGGATCCTTGCCTGGAGATATCTATGGACCAGAGGAGCCTGGCAGGTTACAGTCCATGGGATGCAAAATCTTATTTACTGAGCTAAATTTAAATAAAAGGAAACTGTTGTCCAGAGAGATGCATAATGTGCCTGGGATTCATAGAAAAGGACTGACAAAGTCAGAAAGCGAATCCGTTTTTTCAATTGATCTTCTCCCTTCTGTAAGTTTAGGGTAGAACCAAATGATATACATTTTTTTCTCAAACTCCATGGTTGCATTTAAAATACAGAAACATTCGTTTTCCCTTAGAGAAGCTAGCCTTTGTAGTGCTTTGAATTTTTAAAAATTTCTTTTCACATTCCCCTATTGCTATATTTTTTCCATTTCATTCTATCTCACGCATAATATAAAGTTGGAAAGTTTAAATGAATTGGTTAGAATTTATCCACCCAAACTCTATCACCAATAATAAAACCTGGTTCTTATCCCAGCATTATTAAGATTCGGTTTCACACTAACAATTTAAACTCTTCAGCTGGAAAGCTGCTAGTTCAATACAATTTATCTTCATATTTGGCTGATGAAGTATATATAAAAATCATCACATCATAAATTCTCACATATCTTGGTGCTGTCAGCTTAATCAAGCCAGCGGCATCCTTGTTTCTGCAATAGGCACAGCTCCACATAAGGGGTGGATCTACATGTCATATTTCAGAGTATACTGCCTGTAGTGTTACTCATCAGGAGAGTTTATTTCTAAAACAAATCACTATTTTCCTGAGGTTAAGAATCATTGGTGGAAACCTCCTTCCTCACTGACCTGGTAAGTAGGTTCTCTAAGAGTGATTTGCATACTATATTACAAAATTAGAAGAGAAACCTAAAATCAGCACCCAGCCTCAAAGCTTTCTCACCCACAGTATGTAAATCCAGCATTACAAGGGCAAGTCACTGTAGGGTAACATTAAAAGGTGAATAGTATTTTGGAAGCTTTTTGAATTAAACATTCATCCTTTAGTAACATCTTAGCTTGACTGTGATGCACAAATTAGCTTTCATAAAATGCATGGATTCACTGAAAAGAAAAAAGATGGCAAACAACTGTGTTGGTTTTAAATACACTTTCCTAGATTCTTTCCTATCATTTGGATTTAGCAGGTCAAGGGAGTGGTTTGAGATTTTAAATTTTACAATCACTCCAGATAAATCTGACACATTTGGTCCAGGGAGCACTCTTAGATACTCTGGAAGAAGAAGGCATCACATGACATTCTCATGGTGAAAGCCTGGAAGCAGCATGTGGCTACCAAAGCATAAAGGGGAAACTTCATGGTTTTACTCAGGATTCATCAGGAATGATTTTAGCAGTGGAAGGATGTCTTTTAAAAAGGCAATAGTTTACAATCCTGGTAGCATATTAGCCAACAAGTTATCACAAATAAAATGACTTAAGAAAAAAAAGAAAGTGAAGTCACTCTGTCCTGTCTGACTCTTTGTGACACTATGGGCTGTAGTCCACCAGGCTTCTCTGTCCATGGGATTTTCCAGGCAAGAATACTGGAGTGGGTTGCCATTTCCTTCTCCAGGGGATCTTTCCGACCCAGGGATTGAACCCAAGTTTCCCACATTGTAGGCAGACGCTTTACTGTCTGAGCCACCAGGGAAGTCCAAAGTGACTTAAAGTAAAACCAATCTATGATTTTTCATGAGGCCAGTGATGGATGGTCTCAGCTAGGTCAGTAATTTTGCTGGTCTCTCTTTTAGCCACCTGTGAAGTTTCCAATGGGAGCACTTGGTCCTGATGATCTCAAGATTGTCTTATTTACATGCCTGGCATTGACACTGGCTGAGGTCTTCCCTGGGGCCTTAGCAGTAAAGAATTTTTCTGCCAAACAGGAGATGTGACTTCAATCCCTGGTCAGGAGTATACCCTGAAGAAGAAAACGGCAACGAACTCCAGTATACTTGCCTGGGAAATACCATGGACAGAAGAGTCTGGTGGCCTGAAGTCCATGGGGTCACAAAAAGAGTTGGACAGGACTTAGTGACTAAGCAAGAAAATTGGCTGAGGCAAGGCCACATATGTCTTTTCTTTTCTTCCTTTAGAGAACTAGGCAAGTTTCCTCACAGAATTGTTTGGGTTCCACAGAACTAAATGGAAGCTACCAGATGTCTTAAGAGCTAGTCTAGAATGTACACTTCATCACTTTTGCCATATTCTGATGGGCAATATAAATATAGATAACCTTGGTTCAACTGACACAGAAAAAAATCTCCAAAGTCTGATTAAAGACAAGGTATAAAAACATAAAAGTGGAAAAAATTATGGTAGCCATTTTCATATGCAATCTACCCAAACTTGAATGAATTTATGTAAAGCATTTTTATATATTAGAAAATTGATCTTTATAAGTAAATCAACTAATCTCTCACTGAGCAAAAACTATTAGACAGAATTTAACATATGTTGGCTGTGTAACACATGAATTGCATTAGAATTCATAGTTAATTTTAGAATTCTGTGTTTAAGATGTCAGAAATGGGAGCTAGAAATGTACAGAACAATCTCTTCTCCAAATTTGAAACAGAATGTATAAAATGCATATGTAATTAATGTTCTACTTCATTTATTCACTAATTTTAAAAGACTTTGCAAAAACATATTTAACAATTAATATCTGTGCATAGATGTAATATAAGCTTTGTTAGACATTCTTATATATAGGGGAAAACATTATAAGGGATGAATAATTTTGATTATGGATAAAATAAAACCCCCAAAAGAAAATATCTAAGTCCATTTCTCATCAAGAATTTGCAGTCCTTTAAAAATTCCATTCCCATGATTCCTCCCAAGGAGAGAAGATTCTGATTGTGTACTTAAAAGAAACCATGAAAATAAAACCAATTAAGGTATCTGTTGATGGTTACCATTACTGAGATTGTTCTTCCTGTAAATTTGATATATACTTAAAAGCCCCTAGAGAGCTATATAAAAGTTATTTTAGTGTTAGTACAATTAATGAAAACAGCAATGATAATACAGAATTTCAACACTGTAAATTAATATCTACCTATCATCTATAGTTTATTGTTCCCACTCCCTATGGTGGTTTGGTGATTCTCTGAACTCATTTATTGTTGAACAAGCAAGGACTGTGTATCATCTGTACCTACATCTTCCTTTTCCCTTCTTATGAAAGACTGTGCTATTTTATTTTATAGTGATATATATGGGAAAGTAGTAAATGGCAGGGTTCCAGGAACTGCATCTCTTGATACATTATTTGCATTGATGGAATGTTCGTAGCTCCTATACTCAGAATAGAATCTATGATGGCTGGGTTGGACTTTCCTGCTGCTTTTCACTTCTGTGCATAACAAAGAAGACTGCCTGAATAACTTTAAACTACTTAGCATGAGCTAATCTCATTCCTTGCAGGCAAAACTAATGGCATAACATAGAATACAGTGACACAAAGGGGAGTATACTCTTGGAATAGAGAATAACATAGAGAATGATGTAGGATTAAAAAAATCCCTGCTATGTTGCTGAGAAAGTTACCATTTTTTCCTATTAAAAGAGTTATTTGTATGATTGCTAAAAATTGTCATAAAAGAGAATAACATTTTATTTCAGTGCAAATATATTCACTTGTGAACAAAGGTAAATATCCTGACCTCAGATGTGTATTTCTAATAGGAATTCAGTGAATGCCATTCTTATCACCCTTGATTGTGCTGAAAGATTTTTAAAGATTTGGTAGTTATAAATAAATATTTAACTAGTACTCGTTGAAAAGAAACTATTTGTCAAATACCATACAAGACTCCATGTACAACAACATATATCTGCTTTTAAGGAGTTTAAAGTTAAGTTTGGCAGGAGGAAAGTTAATTGATCATTAAAACATGTTCATTTAAATGGTCTTATAGAAGAAAGCACTGTGCTGTGTGGCTCAGAGGGTAAAGAATCTGCCTGTAAAGCAGGAGACCTGGGTTTGATCCCTGGTTCAGGAAGATTCCCTGGAGAAGGAAAGGACAACCCACTCCACTATTCTTGCTTGAAGAATTTCATGAACAGAGGAGCCTAGTGCGGTATAGTTCATGAGCTCCCAAAGAATTGGATATGACTGAACAACTTTCACTTTCACTTTTTCATTGAAGAAAGCATGGGATGTTATGATGCCCACATTACATGTTATCATGAAGCATAGGACAGCTGCTTCATATATTGTATCATAAAGGCTTCTAGAAGAGGTATCTCTTGAGATGAGTTATGAAGCATATGTTAATATTTCAGTTCAGTTCAGTCGCTCAGTCGTGTCCGACTCTTTGTGACCCCATGAATAGCAGCACGCCAGGCCTCCCTGTCCATCACCAACTCCTAGAGTTTACCCAAACTCATGTCCATCGAGTCCGTGATGCCATCCAGCCATCTCATCCTCTGTCATCTCCTTCTCCTCCTGCCCCCAATCCCTCCCATCATCAGGGTCTTTTCCAATGAGTTAACTCTTCGCATGATGTGGCCAAAGTATTGGAATTTCAGCTTCAGTATCAGTCCTTCTAATATATAGTAATTAAAAAAAAATAACAGGATATTCTGGTTTGAACGAATAGTATAGACATTCACACATAACATAAAGACTGTATTAGATGCTATTCAATTCAGTTCAGTCGCTCGGTCATGTCCAACTCTTTGTGACCCCATGGACTGCAGCACGCCAGGCCTCCCTGTCCATCTCCAACTCCTGGAGTTTACGCAAACTCAAGTCCATTGAGTTGGTGATGCCATCCAACCATCCCATCCTCTGCCGTCCCCTTTTCCTCCCACCTTCAATCTTTCCCAGCATCAGGGTCTTTTGAAATTAGATGCTATTAGTGCTCCACTTATATCTAGTCCAAGCTCAATTCTAGTCTGTGTAGATTACATGTTAGGGCAAGTCCATGTGACTTGTTTTTTTTTTTTTTTTGGTATATATGTATATCATATCTTTTTTTTAATCCATTTGTCTTCTGATGGACACACTCAGATTGCTTCCATACTGACTACTTACAATAACACTTCTAGAAACTTGGGGTTGCATCGTTGTTGTTCACTTGCTTAGTCCTGTCCAACTCTTTGGGACCCCATGGACTACAGCATGCAAGTCCTTAACTGCCTTTCTGAGTTTAGTCGAACTCATGTCCATTGAGTTGAGGATGTCAAACAACCATCTCATCCTCTATTGCCCCCTTCTCCTCCTGCCCTCAATCTTTCCCAGCATGAGGATCTTTTCCAATGAGTCAGCTCTTCACATCAGGTGGTCAAAGTATTGAGCCTCAGTGTCAGCCTCAGGCCTTCCAATGAGTAGTCAGTGTTGGTCTCCTTCAGGATGGACTGGTTGGATCTCCTTGCTGTCCAAGGGATTCTCAAGTATTCTCCAACACCACAGTTCAGAAGAATCAATTCCTTCACACTCACCTTCTTTACGGACATGACTGAGCAACTGAACTGAACTGAACTGTGGCATCCGTACATGACTACTGAGGTTGCATACATCTTTTCAAATTAGTGTTTTCCTTTCCTTCCCATAAATATCCAAAATAGATTTCCTGAAGCTTACAGTAGTTCTATTTGCTTTTTTTTTAGGCACATCCTCACTATTTCCCCTAGTGGGTGCTCCAACTTTCATTCCCATCTAAAGTTCATGAGGGTTTTCTTTTCTTTACATCCTCCCCAACATTTGTTATTTCATCATGTTGATAATAGCCATTCTGACAGGTGTGAGGTGATATTTTATTGTGGTTTTAATTTATATTTCCCTGATGATTAGTGATGTTTAGCATCTTTTCATGTACCTCTGGGCCATATGTATGTATTCCTTGAAAAAAAATTATTTATGTTCTCTGTACATTTGTAAATCAGTAATGATTTCTTGATACTGAGGTATGTGTGCTCATTATATATTTTTTATATTAACCTCTTCTGAGAATATCATTTGCAAATACCTCCTCCCATTCAGTAGTTTGTCTTTTCGGTTTATTGACGGTTTCCTTCACTGTGCCAAATGTTTTTAATTTGATCAAGTCCATTTTGTTTACTTTTTTTAATTTTGTTGCCCTTGACTAAGTAGTCAGAACCAAAAATATATTGCTGAAAATCTTTTCAATACTGACTATGTTTTCTTCTAAGACTTTTATTGTTTCAGGTTATATAGTCAAGACTTTAATTGAGTTTTAGTTTGTTTTAATATGATGTGAAAAAAAAAAAAACATTTTTATTCTTTTGCATGTAACTGTCCAGTTTTTCTAGTATCATTTACTGAATAGGCTGTCTTTTTTTTCCCTTCATATTGCCTTTTTGTAGGTTAATTGATCGTTTACATGTGGGTTTATTTCTTGGTTCTCTACTATGTTCAGTTGATAAATGTGATTGTTTTTGTGCATCTCATGTATGGATTTTTCATCTCATACTTACAGAATTTTCTGGTATAAGTTCTACAATATCCCCCATTACACAGAGGAGAAAGCCAATCATGGAATGGTTAAGTGCTATATATTAGATTTAGGTAAAAATGCTAATAGCAAATGGTTAAACAAGGGATCTAGAATATAAGTACCTCAGTTAGATGCTTTGAAGAATGTTGAGTCTTGGAAAATAGGAGAAGCAAAAGTGAGGAAGAAGAAAGAGTTTGAGCATGTTGAAGAACAATTAGGAAAGTATAAACCTCAATCATAATCTTGGTGAAAGGGATAATAGAAAGGGAAGATATGTCCCCAATGATATGCTAAATTGCAATAAAATAATTACAATCATCTTTTTTTTTTTTTTTTGGCACTATACCATCAGACCTTATGGCATCAGGCTTTTCAGGTTCAATCCCTGGATCAGGAAGATCCCCTAGAGAAAGTCATTGCAACCCACTCCAGTATTCCCGTCTGGAAAATCCCATGAACAGAGGAGCCTGGCAGGCTATAGTCCACAGGGTCACAAAGATACAGACATAACTGAAGCAACTTAGCACGCATGCACATACCATCTGGCACTGTATTCTTTATTTATTAAAGAATGCTTTATTCTTACAAAACTATTCAGTGCTGTTGTCAGTCACATTTTACCAAATATAAACCTGAAGACTATTTCTTTTAACAGAGATATACAGGACCTGAGAGGCAGAATGTTACTTTACTTTAGAATTTTAATGTCACTTCACTTGGAGAAGGAAATGGCAACCCACTCCAGTATTCTTGCCTAGAGAATCCCAGGGAAGGAGAGGCTTGGGCTACAGTCCACGGGTCGCAAACAGCCGGATACGACTGAGCAACTTCACTTTCACTTACTTTAAACTACTTTATTGGTTTACACTATCTTCTGTCACCTATTGCCTGCCTGGCTGGGCTAATTTTTATTAATTAATTTTAATGGGAGGTTAGTTTCAACATTGTGGTGGTTTTCGCCATACACAAACATGAATCAGCCACAATGCACATGCTGAAACCCCTCCCCCCTCCCTCCCTCCCCATCCCTCTGGGTTGTCCCAGAGCACCAACTTTGAGTGCCCTGTTTCAGGCATTAAACTTGCAGTGGTCATCCATTTTACATACGGTAATATTCACATTTCAATGCTCTTCTCGCATATCCTCCCACCCTGTCTCCCACACCGTCCAAAAGTCTATTCTTTGCATCTGTGTCTCTTTTGCTGTCTTGCATATAGGGTTGTTGTTACTGCCTTTCTAAATTCCATATGTATGTGTTAATATATTGTATTAGTGTTTCTCTTCCTGGCTTACTTCACTCTATTGTGGTGCTGGAGAAGACTCTTGAGAGTCCCTTGGACAGCAAGGAGATCTAACCAGTCCATCCTGAAGGAAAGCAGTCCTAAATATTAATTGGAAGGACTGATGCTAAGGCTGAAACTCCAATACTTTGGCCACCTGATATGATGACCTGACTCACTAGAAAAGAACTTGATGCTGGGAAAGATTGAAGGTGGGAAAAGAAGGGGATGGCGGAGGATGAGATAGTTGGATGACATCACTGACTCAATGGACATGAATTTGAGTAAACTCTAGGAGTTGGTGATGGACAGGGAGGTCTGGTGTGCCACAGTCCATGGGGTCACAAAGAGTCGGACATGAGTGAGCGACTGAACTGAACTGAACTCACTCTGTATAATAGGCTCCAGTTTAATCACCTCATTAGAGCTGATTCAAATGTGTTCTTTTTAATAGCTGAGTAATACTCCATTGTGTCTATGTACCACAACTTCCTTATCCATTCATCTGCCGATGGGCATCTAAGTTGCTTCCATGCCCTAGCTATTGTAAACAGTTCTGCAGTGAACATTGGGATACATGTATCTCTTTCAATTCTGGTTTCCTAGGTGTGTATGCCCAGCAGTGGGATTGCTGGGTCATAAGGCAGTTCTATTTGCAATTTTTTAAGGAATCTCCACACTGTTCTCCATAGTGGCTATACTTGTTTGCATTCCCACTAACAGTGTAAGAGGGTTCCCTTTTCTCTGCACCCTCTCCAGCATTTACTGGAGCATTTGCTTTTTGATAGCAGCCATTCTAACTGTCGTAGATTTTGCCTCACTGTGGTTGTGATTTGCATTTCTTTTCTACTAAGTGATGTTGAGCATCTTTTCATGCATTTGTTAGCCATATGTATGCTTTCTTTGGAGAAATGTCTGTTTAGTTCTTTGGCTCATTTTTTGATTGGGTTGTTTATTTCCTGGTATTGAGCTATATAAGCTGCTTGTATAGTTGGGAGATTAATTCCTTGTCAGTTACTTTGTTTGCTATTATTTTCTGCCATTCTGAAGGCTGCTTTTTCACCTTGCTTATAGTTTCCTTTGTTGTACAAAGCTTTTAAGTTTAATTAAGTCCCATTTGTTTATTTCCATTACTCTGGGAGATGAGTCATAAAGGATCTTGCTATGATTTATGTCAGAGTGTGTTCTGCCTATGTTTTCCTCTGAGTTTTATAGTTTCTGGTCTTACATTTATTCATTTAATATAAATTTATTTATTTTAATTGGAGACTAATTACCTTACAATATTGTATTGTTTTTGCCACACATCAACATGAATCCACCACAGGTGTACACATGTTCCCCATCCTGAACACCCCTCCTACATCCCTCCCCATGCCATCTCTCTGGATCATCCCAGTGCACCAGCCCCGAGCATCCTGTATCATGCATCGAACCTGGACTGGCAATTCATTTCACATATGATATACGTGTTTCAATGCCATTGTCCCAAATCATCCCACCCTTGCCCTCTCCCCCAGAGTCCAAAAGACTGTTCTATACCTCTGTGTCTCTTTTGCTGTCTCACATACAGGGTTATTGTTACCATCTTTCTAAATTCCATATATATGCATTAGTATACTGTATTGGTGTTTTTCTTTCTCTCTTACTTCACTCTGTATAATAGGCTCCAGTTTCATCCACCTCATTAGAACTGGTTCAAATGTATTTTTTTTAATGGCTGAGTAATACTCCATCGTGTATATGTACCACAGCTTTCTTATCTATTCATCTGCTGATGGACATATAGGTTGCTTCCATTTCCTGGCTATTATAAACAGTGCTGTGATGAACATTGGGGTACATGTGTCTCTTTCAATTCTGGTTTCCTTGGTGTGTATGCCCAGCAATGGGATTGTGGGTCATATGGCAGTTCTATTTTCAGTTTTTTAAGGAATCTCCACACTGTTCTCCATAGTGGCTGTACTAGTTTGCATTCCCACCAACAGTGTAAGAGGGTTCCTTTTTCTCAACACCCTCTCCAGCATTTATTGCTTGTAGACTTTTGGATCGCAGCCATTCTGATTGGTGTGAAATAGTACCTCACTGTGGTTTTGATTTGCATTTCTCTGATAATGAGTGATGTTGAACATCTTTTTATGTTTGTTAGCCATCTGTATGTCTTCTTTGGAGAAATGTTTGTTTAGTTCTTTGGCACATTTTTTGATTGGGTCGTTTATTTTTCTGGAATTGAGCTGCAGGAGTTGCTTGTATATTTTTGAGATTAATTCTTTGTAAGTTGCTTCAGTTGCTATTATTTTCTCCCATTCTGAAGGCTGTCTTTTCACCTTGCTTATAGTTTCCTTTGTTGTGCAGAAGCTTTTAAGTTTAATTAGGTCACATTTGTTTATTTTTGCTTTTATTTCCAATATTTTGGGAGGTGGGTCATAGAGGATCCTGCTGTGATTTATGTCAGAGAGTGTTTTGCCTGTGTTCCCCTCTAGGAATTTTATAGTTTTTGGTCTTACGTTTAGATCTTTAATCCATTTTGAGTTTATTTTTGTGTATGGTGCTAGAAAGTGTTCTAGTTTCATTCTTTTACAAGTGGTTGACCAGTTTTCCCAGCATGACTGTTAAAGACATTGTCTTTTCTCCATTGTATATCCTTGCCTCCTTTGTCAAAGATAAGGTGTCCATAATTGCATGGATTTATCTCTGAGCTTTCTATTTTGTTCCATTGATCTATATTTCTGTCTTTGTGCCAGTACCATACTGTCTTGATGACTGTGGCTTTGTAGTAGAGCCTGAAGTCAGGCAGGTTGACTCCTCCAATTCTGTTCTTCTTTCTCAACATTGCTTTGGCTATTCGAGGTGTTTTGTATTTCCATATAAATTGTGAAATTATTTGTTCTAGCTCTGTGAAAAATGTCGTTGGTAGCTTGATAGGGATTGCATTGACTCTATAGATTGTTTCAGTTAGTATACTCATTTTCACTGTATCGATTCTTCCGATCCACGAACATGGTATATTTCTCCATCTATTAGTGTCCTCTTTGATTTTTTCATCAGTGTTTTATAGTTTTCTATATACAGATCTTTTGTTTCTTTAGGTAGATATATTCCAAAGTATTTTATTCTTTTTGTTTCAATGGTGAATGGAATTGTTTCCTTAATTTCTCTATTTTCTCATTATTAGTGTATAGGAATGCAAGGGATTTCTGTGTGTTGATTTTATATCCTGTCACTTTACTATATTCATTGATTAACTCCAGTAATTTTCTGGTGGAGTCTTTAGGCTTTTCTATATAGAGGATCATGTCATCTGCAAACAGTGAGAGTTTTACTTCTTCTTTTCCAATTTGGATTCCTTTTACTTCTTTTTCTGCTCTGATTGCTGTGCCCAAAACTATGTTGAATAGTAGTGGTGAAAGTGGGCACCCTTGTCTTGTTCCTGACTTTAGGGGAAATACTTTCAATTTTTCACCATTGAGGATAATGTTTGCTGTGGGTTTGTTATATCTAGCTTTTATTATGTTGAGGTATGTTCTGGTCTTACATTTACATTTTTAATCCATTTTGAGTTTATTTTTGTGTATGATGGCTGCCCTATTTACATTGCTCCTCTGAAGATCTTACATATCAATATATAACAGATTCAAGGAAAGGAAATTTTAATATCTTACATTTTAGTAGAAGAGCCATCTACTTAAGTTTGTTACAATTTTAGCATAAGGATATGTGAAATGAATCACAGCCATCTTATAACAGGAGGAAGGAATTAGGAATATTCCAAGAATTGTACTATGTGTAAATATGCCATAATGTTATTTCAAAGTGGATCTAGACTAGTTGATAAGGTATACTGCATGTTCTATAGAAAGCATTGTTTGTTTGGAAAAGTATTGTGATGTGATACAAGAGGAAATAACATGGAATCATTTAAAATTTGCAGTGAAAGCCACAGAACACAGGAAATGGGGAGAAGAAACAGATACAACAAACAGAAAACATTTACATCATAAATATTAGTTTCTAAATAATCACTTTAAATGTGAATTGTCTAGATTCAAAAATAGAAAAGCAGAGTTTTTCAGTCTTAAAATAATATA
>SJYQ01003227.1:720039-769622 GCA_006410935.1 Redunca redunca
TGTTGTCTATAACTACTTAAAATATAAAGATTCTGAATTTTTTAAATGGAAAAATGTATATCATGATAACACCAATTAAATTTTAATAAGAACAGCTATAATAATTTCAGACTAAGCAGATAACACATGCTAGTAAAGTAATGCTCAAAATTCTCCAAGCCAGGCTTCAGCAATATGTGAACCGTGAACTTCCTAATGTTCAAGCTGGTTTTAGAGGACGCAGAGGAACCAGAGATCAAATTGCCAACATCCTCTGGGTCATGGAAAAAGCAAGAGAGTTCCAGAAAAACATCTATTTCTGCTTTATTGACTATGCCAAAGCCTTTGACTGTGTGGATCACAATAAACTGTGGAAAATTCTGAAAGAGATGGGAATACCAGACCACCTTACNTAAGACTATGAAGAAAAATAGAAAAGGAAAGAAAAGGGATACAAATAGGTAAGGCAGAAATAAAACTTGTTTTGTTCCCTGAATGCATCATGGTCTCTGGGAAGTCTCAAAGAAATAACAGAAAAAAACTCCTGGAATGTATAAGCAAATATATCAAGTTATCAGGATATAAATTTAATATACAAAAGTTTCTTCTTCCCTTATGACAGCAATGAACAATTAGAATTTAAAACTTGAAAAAACAGAGCAACCTTAATATCAAAAATGCAAAATGCTTAAGTATAAATCTAACAAATTATTTTAAGGTTCTATATGTGGAAAACTATAAAACTCTGATGAAGGAAATCAAAGTTATCCAATAAATAAAAAGATATTCTGCGTTCTTAGGTTGCATTTTTTATTTTTAGTGATCTTAGAGAGATATTCTGTATTCAAAGTCAATATGCTTTAGATGTTAACTCTTCCCAAATTGATCCATGGGTTCATTTCAATCCTGATCAAAACCTGAGCTAGCTATTTTGTGGATATCAGCAAACTGATTATAATGTTTATATAAAATGCCAAAGAATCAAAATAGCCAACATTAGTGTGAAAAAGTAGAACAGAGTTGGACTGACATCATCCAATTTATAAAACTATATTATTCAAGACAGTGTGGTTTGGACGAAAGAACACACAATTGCATTTGTGAAACAAAATGGAGATCCTACAAATAAACCCATACAAATGGAAGGCACTGATATTTGATAAAGGATCAAGTCAATATAATGTGGAAAGGATACTCTTTTCAACCAATGGTGATGGAACAATTGGATGTAGAATACAAAAGAATGAATCTAGACACAGCACTTTCATTTTTGCAAAAATATACTCAAAATTAATCATCAAATTAAATGTAAAATAAAAAAACTGTAAGATTTCTAGCAGATAAAATAAGATAAAATGCTAATAACATTGTCTTAATGAGTTTTTAGAAAGAATATAAAAATCACATTCCATGAAATAAATATTACTGAGTAGGGCTTTATTAAAATTAAAAATTTGACTATGTAAAAGACATCACTAAAATTAAAAAAGAAAAAAACATAGACTGGGGAGATTTTTCAAAACAGACATCTGATAAGGTTTTAGTATCTGAAATATACAAATAATTCCTAAAAGCCATCACATGAAAATAACTCATTTTAAGAATGAGCAAATTATCTGAACAGACACTTCACCAAAGAAAACATTCAGATGGAAAATAAGTATAGGAAAAGACATTTAACATGCTTTTTCATTATAGAATAACAAAAAATCAGTAAGATATAATTATCATTTACTTAAAGTGAAAGCGACAGTCTCTCTGTCATGTCCAACCTTTGCAGCCCCTTGGACTGTAGCCTGCCAGGCTCCTCTGTCCGTGAAATTCTCCAGGTAAGAATACTGGAATGGGTTGCCATTCCCTGATCCACGAGATCTTCCCAAACCAGGGATCAAACCCAGAGACTGAACCCGGGTTTCCTACATCACAGGCATATTCTTTACCATCTGAGCCATCAAAGAAGCCTCTAAAAGAAAAAGGAAGAAAAACAATAATAACAACAACAAAAACAACCCTAAGAGTACCAGTTCCTGGCATGGATGAAAACAGCTGGAACCTCTCGTCTATTACTTTTTAAAATTCAGAATTATACTCTCATTTTAAAAGATTATGTCATAGTTTCCTACAAAGTCTTGTCTTGTGACCCAGTACTTATGCTCTTATTATTAAACTAATTTATCTTCCTGCATGTGCTGGCTCAGTGGTAAAAGAATCCGCCTACCAATGCAGGAGACTCAGGAGACGCAAGTTCGATCCCTGGGTCAAGATCCTCTGAAGAAGGAAATGGGAACCTGCTCCAGTATTCTTGCCTGGAAAATTCCATGGACAGAGGAATCTGGCGAGCTACAGTCCAAGGGGTCACAAAGAGTCAAAAACGACTTAGTGACTGAGTACAGCCACATGTGTGCATGTGTGCATGTGCGTGCACACACACACACACACACACACAGAAACAAGTGTTTATAGAGTTTAATTCATAATTGCCAAAAAAAGGAAGCAACTAGCTTGCCCTAGAATTAACAGATAAACAACTGAAATATCCCTGTGGATAATATCAGTTATTTTAACATGTGAGCTATCAAGGCACGTAAACACACAGATTCATCATAATGGTGTATTGCTTCATGTTAGAAGTCCATCTGAAATGTTATACAATATATGGCTTTAATTATATAACATTTTGGAAAGGGAAAACTTATAGCTACTATAAAAATACTAGCAGTTCCTAGGAGCTTGAGGGGCANTGTATTGCTTCATGTTATAAGTCCATCTGAAATGTTATACAATATATGGCTTTAATTATATAACATTTTGGAAAGGGAAAACTTATAGCTACTATAAAAATACTAGCAGTTCCTAGGAGCTTGAGGGGCAAAGAGGAGTACTGAATAGGTGAACACAGGATTTGTTAGGGCAGTAAAACTAAATGTGATACTGTGATTAAAGGTATATAACAGTATGCATCCATAGAACCTGACATCATATAGAGTGAACTTCACATAAATGTACAGAAAGCATTTAATAGATTCAGTGTTCAAAATTAAAGAGAGTATATGATAAAACAACCTAACCGTATTGCATGTGTGCATGCTAAGATGCTTCAGGTATATCCGGCTATTTGCAGCCTTGTGGACCGTAGCCTGCAAGGCTTCTCTGTCCATGTGATTCTGGAGATAGGAATACTAGAGGCCCGTCCCCAGGGGATCTTCCCAACCCAGGGATCGAACCCGCATCTCTTATGTCTCCTGCATTGGCAGGCATGCTCTTTACCACTAGCACCACCTCAGAAGCCCCCAACATTACAATGTATAATGTAATGTAATACAATGTATTACAAATGTATAAAATAATTTCACTGAAGTTGCTGACCTGAAAAATAAGTGAAGTTTGGAAGAGTAGAGACAAAAGAGACTAGACATTAAGACTGTACTCGATAAAATTATTTTCCGTGTAAGGATTAACCAATCTGATCCTACCATTCATGTAGGTTGAAAATGAACAATTCAGAAAATGAAAGGCAGATGGTAGGAACCAGATTTCTCAGTGATGTACTGGGAAGTTACAGATAAGGAAGGGAAGGAGGCTAAAATGACCCATGTGATAATATTTTACAGTTCGAAAAGATCAGTACCAAGTCTCGTTATGCTTTGTATCGACACAGAGCTTTACACTTAGGCATGTTTGTAGGCATGTGCATATATACAAGTTAATATACACAGATAATTCTCAAGGTATCTCAGCTGAGAGGCCCTACAAACAAGGACACCCTGTGGCAACAGCATAGTGAGAACCTAGGCCTTGGTTTTTAATACTGTTCTCCAGTGAGAAGAACCAGGTCTCCTTGGAGAAATGACTAATTCTAAGACTAGCGATGAAGCATCCGAGAAGAGCCTGGAATGTCTCTAATACTGGAAAGTAAAAAAAGTAGGTGAAATGGATGACCAGTCCGAGTGTGATGCATGAAGCAGGGCACTGGGACAACCAGAGGGATGGGATGGGGAGGGAGGTGGGAGGGAGGTTAGGGATGGGGGTCACATGTACACCTGTGGCTGATTCATGTCGACGTATAGCAAAACCACCACAATATTTCAAAGTAATATTAAAACATCTTTTCATGTTTTTTAATTAATAAATTGATTTATTTTAATTGGAGGCTAATTACTTTAAAATATTGTGATGGTTTCNATTGTGATGGTACGGGGAGGGAGGTGGGAGGGGGGTTTCAGGGTGGGGAACACATGTATGCCCGTGGCAGATTCATGTTGATGTGTGGCAGAACCAATACAATATTGTAAAGTAATTAGCCTCCAATTAAAATAAATCAATTTAAATAAAAAACAAAACAAACAAACAAAAAAAACAAAAATAAGTGCTAGAAACACACACACACAAAATGGTAAAAACAAGTGATTGAATAAACACATAATGAAAGACAAGAGAAAAAAAAAACCTCCTGTTTAGAAAAATTCCAAATAAATTGTGTAGATATTTTGTTCTTAAGGAGGAGGAAAGTTTAACTCCTTAATGTGTGATACATATAGTAAGGGCTTCCCCAGTGGCTCAGGGTAAAGAATCTGCCTGTCGACACAGGAGACAAGGGTTCAGTCCCCGGGTCCAGAAGATCCCCTGGAGAAGGAAATGGCAACCCACTGCAATCTTCTTGCCTGGAAAATCTCATGGACAGAAGAGCCCGGCAGGCTACAGTCCGTTGGTCGCAAAAGAATTGGACATCACTTAATGACTAAACAACAACAGATGATAACGTCCTTCCAATGGACACAGCCTGAGAAGGGGGATAAAAAAAGAGGCCTTATGATAGGAAAATCTGTCAAACCTCATCCAGGAGATGTAGGTTAATACAGTCATAAACTGCACTGATAGTATACATCCTTGACATAAGACAATGAAAGTCCCTTTACCTTTTGGGCGTCTTTGGTTTTCCCTCAGAAACACATATCTCTAGTCTTATCATAGGGGAACATTAGGTATATCTCAGTTGACAGGTGTTCTGCGAAACACCTAAACAATGCTTCTAAAATGTTAAAGTTGTAAGACCCAAGGAAAATCTAAGAAACCGTCCAAGCCAAGAAATTTAAGGAGACATAAGGATTAAATGTAATGTGGTGATCTGGAATGAATCTTGGGGCAAAAACAATTTAAAAAAAGTTATTAGGGAAAAACTAAAGAAATGAAAATGAAGCATGAGCTTTATTTAATGATAATGTATCAATACTGGCACATATATATGACAATGGACCATTCTAACATACGTGCATTTAAAGTCTCCTCAGTCGTGTCTGACTCTTTGTGACCCTAAGGCCTGTAGCCCACCAGGTTCCTCTGTCCATGAGGATTCTGCAGGCAAGCATACTGGAGTGGGTGCCATGCCCTCCTACAGGGGGTCTTCCCGGCCTGGGGATGGAACCTATACCTCCTGCAACTCCTGCATTGCAGGGAGATTCTTTACTTCTGAGCCCCTGGCGAAGCCCATTCTAGCATAAGACGTTAATTGTAAGTGAAACTGGGTTTGACATATTTGGGAACTCTCCCCACATTTTCCATAATTTCTGTTAATCTAAAACTGTTGCTGCAATGAAAGTTTATTTTAAAAAAAAGGTGAAGAAGTGAAATGAAGTTGCTCAGTCGTGTCCGACCTTTTTCGACTCTATGGACTGTAGCCTACCAGGCTCTTCTGTCCATGAAATTTTCCAAGCGAGAGTATTGGATTGGGTTGCCATTTCCTTCTCCAGGGGATCTTCACCATCCAGGGAGTGAACCCGGGTCTCTCGCATTGCAGGTGAATGCTTTACCATCTGAGCCACCAGGGAAGCTCCCCACCTCTCAAAAATAAATAAATAAATAAAGTACATAGGACTTAAGTTAAATATGAGATTAGAGTGCAACATTCAAAAACTTTGATAGAAACATGTTAAAAAAAAAAAAAAGTCGGAAACTTATAGGAATGTAGTACAATTTGACACATATTGAATAGCTAAGAAAGTCCTAAGTACTGAAATAAGTTGCTCATCACCTCAAAAGTGACCTTAGCTTCCTGGTGGAAGGGACACCCATTCTCTTATGGGCTGCCCACAGGACTAGCATATCTGCTACCTCGTACTAAAAAGAGAGAGAGAAATAAAAATAGAAAAAATTATTGATGGAAAGAAAGAAAAAACAAGCTGATAAAAAAGTGAATCGAATTAAAAAGAGCAGAGGGTCTATGGCTGTGTCTGAAGGGCTGTATCTTGTGAGCTGTTGTGAGTTTGCAGAGGTGGGTTAAGTGAAACTGGATTGAAAGCTTTAAGGCCAGATGTGGATAGGTGTGGCTCATAACGGAAGAGGTAAACCGGTGTGCCTGTAGCTGGTAGTTGCTGTGGGGTGTGTGTGCACGCTTGTGTTTCTATGCCTGCATGCACGTGTACCTTCATATCTTGAACATTCCTACTTAGTTAAGCTAGACGCTGTTTTCTGCATTTTTCTAGTGTTTCTTGCAGACAAATCATGCCTAAGCAAATGTGAAATTCAAGTTATGCTCAGATTGCTCTCTAATATTTCAAACGCATTGGAACAAATTCACATTTTCAAAACAAGTGTTATGGCACAGCTGACTGTACAAGCAAACATGAAAACAGATATGCATGCTTATATCCTTCATTTCACAGAAGTAACTTACTTCCTAATTATGTCCTCCTGTCCCTTGTTTCTTTAGGAAATTTCACGGTATCTGAAAATGACCAGGGTTAATAAGTGATATTTTGATGATTAAATACCCATATTAGGCTTAATGTTGTACACTCTAAACTGTATTGTCAAACATTAACCTGTAAGTCAGAAACCGATTAACGCCTGAACTACCCATGTGACTTTTAATATAGCAAGACCTCAAAGCCTTTTTCTAAACCAGAGGTCTTCAACTTTCACTGGTATAAACTATTTTGGAATATTTATTAAAAATGTACATTACTGTTTTCCCAGAACCATTGAAGCAGAGTCTTAAGAGATATACTTGTGGTCCAGAAACCATGTTTATTAAACCTGTTTAACAAACACATAAGGTGATTTTTGTGCAAAGTATGTTTTAGAAAGGGCTTCCCAGGTGCTGCTAGTGGTAAAGAACCCGTCTGCCTGTACAGGAGACATAAGAGACAGGGGTTCAATCCTTGGGTCAGGAAGATCCCCTGGAGGAGATTACGGTAACCCACTCCAGTACTCTTGCCTGGAGAATGCCATGGACAGAAGAGGGTCACAAGGAGCACACTGAGCACACACCCAAGTTTTAGAGACACTGGTTTAAACCCACTGAATCAGAATAGCTGGGTTAGGACTCTGCTATCTGTACGTCTAATAACCACCACTGATGTTTATCATGAACATCCAAATTTGAGAACCATTTTTTCACAATACAAATTCAGCTCAGGAACAATTTTATTTCCCTGAAGCTCATCATCATGACTTCTCTGGTCTACTGTTCGGCCTGGATGGTCATTTAGCAGAATGCTCGTCAATTTCAGCCAGAGCTAGAGTCAATTAGAACAATATAGTAGAAGTGTATTTTAACACACTGAAGCACAAGTGATTTTCCTAAGACTTAATCATAAAACATCAGGGTAGAAGAAAGCTCAGCATGTCTGGAGGGTAAACTGAACTGAGGGTGTATCTCCTTTGCCACATCTGGAAGTTTGCTCTTCACTGTTCTGGACTGCTTGGCTGTCTCTAAGTGAGATTCTCTTCCATTCATTGTTGGCCGGGGTCTAGCTAAATGGTTTGCTGATACTGAAATCACACCAGCTGTTCAGATTTTCTCGTCATCATTTTAAAGGCTTCTCTGTCTTTCTCGTTTATTTCTATCCTCTTGCACTCCCTTTTCTACCTTTTTTTCTTTTTTCTTTTAAGCCAGCCACCTATAAAGAATGTGAACTCCCATCTGCTCAGACCAAGCAGAGGCTGGACCAGATGTGACCTGCAATTTGCTGAATGGGAAACAAATGCAAGGAATGGAGCCATCTGCCATCTGTTGATGCAGAAAGCAGCAGGGCATGCCTGGCATTTCAACAGGGCTTCCCCCGCTGGGAAATTGAAAAGGGAAAAGCATTTGCTTCATTTTCCCCCTTTCCTGACCTGACAGCTCCTTTGAGCAACGTGGAAAGGAAGAGAGGACATCTTGCCATAAAGAAATGACAGCTTATATCTAAAGGGTGGAGCTCAATAAATAAACTCTCTTTTGCATTGAATGCTCTACCCTGGCCTCTCCTCAGTGGGATTGAGCATCTCATCTCTGCAGTTGTCAGAAAAACTGCAGAAAGGCAGATTCCCCTCTTCCCAATTCCTAATCAGTTTTTTCTGCTTTTTATCCCTGAATGCCACACAAAAGGCTCTTAGGAGAGTTAAAGGTAATGAGGCAGGTGTTAGCTGCAGACACAAACAAAAGGAAAGATTTCTCCTGGATGTGGAGTCCTGGTCTTACATGGTCAGAGACCATCTGGTTCACATTTTCAGAAAGGGAAGGATGTAATAGAACAAGTGGCCCTGGTGACACAGACATGCTAACTTGGACCCTTCTCTCTCCCAACCTGACTGTGTGAACAGTGCTATTCCATTCAGACACATGACACAGAGACAGCAATTTCCTTCCTGGATGCAAACTCTTACTAAAGGTCTCTCCTGATCACCAGATTGCACTGTGATGAATAAAACAGAGTCCCCAGCCTCATGAGGACTTTTTCTCACAAAACATGCTTTCTAAAAAGAAAAGAACTTTATTATAAAGGTGTCTTTTTTGTTTACTAATGTAGGTAACCCTGAATTTTAAAATGTTTTCTCCAAAGGAGGATGCCTCAGTCATTTTGATGTTCTTAAATTGTTTATTCAATAAATACAGCCTTAGATTATTTCAAAAATTACCCCTGCCACAGAATTATCACTTAAATCAACCCTAGGTAAAATGTAAAATTGGTATTACAGTAGAATTTACCACTTGAAATAGTAACAATCCTATTTTAAATGTGGAAGTGAAAGTGTTAATTGCTCAGTCCAGTCATGTCTCTTTGTGGCCCCGTGGACTGTAGCCCACCAGGCTCCTCTGTCCATGGGATTCTCCAGGCAATAATACTGGAGTGGGTTGCCATCCCCTTCTCCAGGGGGTCTTCGTGACCCAGGGATTGAATCTGTGTCTTGTGTCTCCTGCACAAGCAGGCAGGTTCTTTAGCACTAATGCCACTAAGAAAGATTTTTAAATGTGGATGGTGTTTGAAATAAACAAACTCATAACCAGACCTCTACAAAATATGTTTTCCTCCTACTTCAATGATGTGCAATATACCTTTTCAGTAAGGGCAAGAAAAAATATTTTTTTCCAAACTATCTGTAACTTTCAAACAACAACAAAAAAAATCTCTTGTCAATGTATTTGTTATGCAAAAATGGGAGTGGTTCTCTTCCCAAAGTTCCTTGTTTCCAGCTCATATGTAAACAGCTATGTATCAGTTCAGTTCAGTCGCTCAGTCATGTCCCATCCTTTGCAACCCCATGAATTGCAGCACGCCAGGCTTCCCTGTCCATCACCAACTCCCAGAGTTCACTCAAACTCATGTCTATCTAGTCGGTGATGCCATCCAGCCATCTCATCCTCTGTCGTCCTCTTCTCCTCCTGCCCCCAATCCCTCCCAGCATCAGAGTCTTTTCCAATGAATCAACTCTTCGCATGAGGTGCCCAAAGTACTGGAGTTTCAGCTTTAGCATCAGTCCTTCCAAAGAAATCCCAGGGCCGATCTCCTTCAGAATGGACTGGTTGGATCTCCTTGCAGTCCAAGGGACTCTCAAGAGTCTTCTCCAATACCACACTTCAAAAGCATCAATTCTTATGCACTCAGCTTTCTTCACAGTCCAAATCTCACATCCATACATGACTACTGGAAAAATCATAGCCTTGACTAGACGGACCTTAGTCGGCAAAGTAATGTCTCTGCTTTTGAATATACTATCTAGGTTGGTCATAACTTTTCTTCCAAGGAGTAAGTGTCTCTTAATTTCATGGCTGCAGTCACCATCTGCAGTGATTTTGGAGCCCCCCAATATAAAGTCTGACACTGTTTCCACTGTTCCCTCATCTATTTCCCACGAAGTGATGGGACCAGATGCCATGATCTTCGTTTTCTGAATGTTGAGCTTGAAGCCAACTTTTTCACTCTCCACTTTCACTTTCATCAAGAATCTTTTTAGTTCCTCTTCCCTTTCTGCCATAAGGGTGGTGTCGTCTGCATATCTGAGGTTATTGATATTTCTCCCAGCAATCTTGATTCCAGATTGTGCTTCTTCCAGCCCAGCGTTTCTCATGATGTACTCTGCATATAAGTTAAATAAGCAGGGTGACAATATACAGACTTGACACACTCCTTTTCCTATTTGGAACCAGTCTGTTATTCCATGTCCAGTTCTAACTGTTGCTTCCTGACCTGCATACGGATTTCTCAAGAGGCAGGTTAGGTGGTCTGGTATTCCCATCTCTTTCAGAATTTTCCACAGTTTATTGTGCTCCAGACAGTCAAAGGCTTTGGCATAGTCAATAAAGCAGAAAGAGATGTTTCTCTGGAACTCTCTTGCTTTTTCCATGATCCAGTGGAAGTTAGCAATTTGATTTCTGGTACCAGCTTGAACATCAGGGAGTTCACAGTTCGCGTATTGCTGAAGCCTGGCTTGGAGAATTTTGAGCATTACTTTACTAGCATGTGAGATGAGTGCAATTGTGCTGTAGTTTGAGCATTCTTTGGCATTGCCTTTCTNAGTCTTTCCCATTCTGTTGTTTTCCTCTGTTTCTTTGCATTGATCGCTGAAGAAGGCTTTCTTATCTCTTCTTGCTATTCTTTGGAACTCTGCATTCAGATGCTTATATCTTTCCTTTTTTCCTTTGCTTTTCCGTTCTCTTCTTTCCATAGTTATTTGTAAGGCCTCCCCAGACAGCCATTTTGCTTTTTTGAATTTCCTATGTATACATAATAATATTTTGATGCCTACCAATACAATAAGAAAAAAAATCCTACACAAATGCTCAGAGCTTGTCTCAAAGAGTGAAACACATATCGTAACTGGAGGTAACCTCATGACTCATGATTTACTATGTATTTTAATACTTTTGTTAAGGAAAAAACTATTCACAGATTTTTAAGACTATAAAGCAAATGTCCTATAGCTATGTATTATAATTTTAAAACAAATTCCTAAAAAATTCTATATTATTTAAATCATGAGCTAAATATGTGTTGTTGAGGATGAGCTAACCTTCCAACTAAATCCCATCAACAGGATGTAGATGTGACAGACGGCCCTGGAAGTACAGTGTCAGCTCGTCTGCAGTATCCCTGCCTCTGGGGAGAAACTTCTGTAAGTGCCTTCGGTGATAACATCCCTTGTGTTCTGAACTAAGGTCTTTACTTCTGGATGAATGAAATTTCAGTGAGTTAATATACTGTGCAAAACCATTATTACTGACCCTATCTTTACATGTCTATAAGGGGACAGTTACTGTTGTCCTCAAACTCTGGAATAAACCCCCACAGGCTGTACTGTTGGAGATCACCTATCTCTCAGAAAGTTACTAGCTGTTTCTGAGACTGCAAAATTCTGGTTTTGTGTATGCTAACACAGAAATTGTCATTTGCAGGATCCACACACTATGTCTTTGTATTTTTTTTTCTTTTCCACAGAGTCATACAGCCTGCCCTTTAATATAAAGTAGAAAATTTTGTTACAATCATTCATCATCAAAAATAAAATTTTCAAAATAATGCTGGTCTTTAGGTTTGCCAGATAATCGGGGGGGGGAGGGGTCTGGAGAGAAGTGGGGAAAAGGTCTTTCTCTTCATGTGTGTGGCATATATTACTACTTGAGTTCTGTAACTCGTTGAATCTTACTGTAGTCAACGTTTCACAAAGTCTTTTCTACATTGAAACATTCTGTCTCTTTTACTTCTTGAAACTCAAAATTGGGCACGGACTGAATGAAGGACAAATAGTATTTTTATTCATTCATTTGGATGATAGTTATAGAGAATATTCTATGAACTGGGCACCATTCTCGGTATGACTGCGGGTGGGGAGCAGGATGTGGAAAGAGACACAAGAGACTAAAATGCCTTCCCTCATGAAATTCATATTTGTGCTGGAGACAGATAAAATACTTTTAAAGAATAATAAAGTGCATAGTATTAATATGAGCTTGTATTAATATGAGCTACTATGGAGACAAATCAAGGGCTATGCTAGGTCCAGTTTTATGTAGGAAATAAAGGAAGTCTTTATGAAAAAGTGTTATTATTGTAGAAATGGTGAGGAAATGAGTGAAGTGGATGTTTAGGAGATGGGCAGAGAGAACAGCAGGTGCAATGACCTTGAGGCTGAAAAATGCCTGGCATGTTCAAACAAGAGACCAAGATTCAGTTTGTAGTGAATATGAGGCAGACTTGGACTGGGTTCAAACCCTGGAAGGCTTTGTGCCATTGTAAGGACTTTCACTTTGCTTCTGGATGATGTGAAGAGCAATGGGAAGGCATCCAGCAGAGAGGCAATAGGACCCGACCTATCCTTACTGCTGCTGCTGCTAAGTTGCTTCAGTCGTGTCCGACTCTGTGCGACCCCACTGATGGCAGCCCACCAGGCTCTCCCGTCCCTGGGATTCTCCAGGCAAGAACACTAGAGTGGGTTGCCATTTCCTTCTCCAATGCATGAAAGTGAAAAAAGTGAAGTTGCTCAGTCGTGTCTGACTTCGCGACCCCATGGACTGCAGCCTACCAGGCTCCTCCATCCATGGGATTTTCCAGGCAAGATTACTGGAGTGGGGTGCCGTTGCCTTCTCCAATATTGCAATATTGAGATTAGACTAAAAGTTCTCATGATCAACAAAAGAGTCTGAAATGCAGTAATTGGATGCAATATCAAAAATTACAGAATGATCTCTGTTCAGTTCCAAGGCAAACCATGCAATATCACAGTAATCCAAGCCTATGCCCCAACCAGTAATGCTGAAGAAGCTGAAGCTGAATGGTTCTATGAAGACATACAAGACCTTTCAGAACTAACACCCAAAAAAGATGTCCTTTTCATTATAGGGGACTGGAATGCAAAAGAAGGAAGTCAAGAAACACCTGGAGTAACAGGCAATTTGGCCTTGGAATATAGATGAAGCAGGGCAAAGGCTAATAGAGTTTTGCCAAGAGAATGGACTGGTCATAGCAAAAATCCTCTTCCAACAACACAAGAGAAGACTCCACATATGAAAATCACCAGAGGGTCAACACCGAAATCAGATTGATTATATTCTTTGCAGCTAAAGATGGAGAAGCTCTATACAGTTAGCAAAAACAAGACCGGGAGCTGACTGTGGCTCATATCATGAACTCCTTATTGCCAAATTTAGACTTAAATTGAAGAAAGTAGGGAAAACCTCTGGACCATTCAGGTATGACCTAAATCAAATCCCTTATGATTATACAGTGGAAGTGAGAAATAGATTTAAGGGACTAGATCAGATAGAGAGCCT
This sequence comes from Redunca redunca, assembly GCA_006410935.1. NCBI lineage: Eukaryota > Metazoa > Chordata > Mammalia > Artiodactyla > Bovidae > Redunca > Redunca redunca. The sequence goes on from SJYQ01003227.1 coordinate 733,547, forward strand.
GATGAATTATGGACAGAGGTTCTTGACATTGTACAGGAGATAGGGATCAAGACCATCCCCATGGAAAAGAAATGCAAAAAAGCAAAATGGCTGTCTGAGGAAGGCATACAAATAGCTGTGAAAAGAAGAGAAGTGAAAAGCAAAGGAAAAAGGGAAAGATATAAGCATCTGAATGCAGAGTTCCAAAGAATAGCAAGAAGAGATAAGAAAGCCTCCCTCAGTGATCAATGCAAAGAAACAGAGGAAAACAACAGAATGGGGAAGACTAGAGATCTCTTCAAGAAAATTAGAGATACCAAGGGAATATTTCATGCAAAGATGAGCTTGATAAAGGACAGAAATGGTATGTACCTAAGAGAAGAAGAAGATATTAAGGAGAGGTGGCAAGAATACACAGAAGAACTGTACAAAAAATATCTTCATGGCCCAGATAATCACAATAGTGGGATCACTCACCTAGACAAAGACATCCTGGAATGTGAAGTCAAGTGGGCCGTAAAAAGCATCGCTACGAACAAAGCTAGTGGAAGTGATAGAATTCCAGTAGAGCTATTTCAAATCCTGAAACATGATGCTGTGAAAGTGCTGCACCCAATATGCCAGCAAATTTGGAGAACTCAGCAGTGACCACAGGACTGGAAAAGGTCAGTTTTCATTCCAATCCCAAAGAAAGGCAATGCCAAAGAATGCTCAAACTACCGCACAATTGCACTCATCTCACACGCTAGTAAAGGAATGCTCAAAATTCTCCAAGCCAGGCTTCAGCAATACGTGAACCATGAACTTCCAGATGTTCCAGCTGGTTTTAAAAAAGGCAGAGGAACCAGGGATGAAATTGCCAACATCTGCTGGATCTTCAAAAAAGCAAGAGAGTTCCAGAAAAACATCTATTTCTGCTTTATTGACTATGCCAAAGCCTTTGACTGTGTGGAGCACAATAAACTGTGGAGAATTCTGAAAGAGATGGGAATACCAGACCACCTGACCTGCCTCTTGAGAAATCTGTATGCAGGTCAGGAAGCAACAGTTAGAACGGACATGGAACAACAGACTGGTTCCAAATCGGAAAAAGAGTACGTCAAGGCTGTATATTGTCACCCTGCTTATTTAACTTATATTCAGAGTACATCATGAGAAATGCTGGGCTGGAAGAAGCACAAGGTGGAATCAAGACTGCTGGGAGAAATATCAATAACCTCATATATGGAGATGACATTACCCTTATGGCAGAATGTAAAGAGGAACTAAAAATCCTCTTGATGAAAGTGAAAGAGGAGAGTGAAAAAGTTGGCTTAAAGCTCAACATTCAGAAAACAAAGATCATGGCATCTGGTCCCATCATTTCATGGGAAATAGATGGGAAAACACTGGAAACAGTGTCAGACTTTATTTTCGGGGGTTCCAAAATCACTGCAGATGGTGATTGCAGCCATGAAATTAAAAGACGCTTACTCCTTGGAAGGAAAGTTATAACCAACCTAGATAGAATATTCAAAAACATAGACATTACTTTGCCAACAAAGGTCCATCTAGTCAAGGCTATGGTTTTTCCATTAGTCATCTATGGATGTGAGAGTTGGACTGTGAAGAAGGCTGAGCGCCGAAGAATTGATGCGTTTGAAGTGTGGTGTTGGAGAAGACTCTTGAGAGTCCCTTGGACTGCAAGGAGATCCAACCAGTCCATCCTAAAGGAAATCAATCCTGGGTGTTCATTGGAAAGACGGATGCTAAAGCTGAAACTCCAATACTCTGGCCACCTCATGAGAAGAGTTGACTCATTGGAAGAGATCCTGATGCTGGAAGGATTGGGAGCAGGAGGAGACATGGATGACAGAGTATGAGATGGCTGGATGGCATCACTGACTCAATGGGTATGAGTTTGAGTAAACTCTGGGAGTTGGTGTTGGACAGGGAGGCCTGGTGTGCTATGATTCATGGGGTCGCAAAGAGTTGGACATGACTGAGTCAATGAAATGAACTGAAAATTCTCAAAATTTCTCAAAAAATTCTCCAAATTTCTCAAAATTCAATTTGGAGGTGATAGCAAGTGATGGAGCAAAAGATCATGGTGTACAGGGACACAACAATAGTCTAAAGATGGCAAAAGTAGGAGAATTTTGGGAGTATTTTGAATAAAAACTCAATATGCTAATTGATTTGGATGCATAATTAAAAAGGAAAAAGAAGAAGACATTACTTCACAGTTTTCATCCTGGGCAACTAAAAGAAAGGAGCTGCTATAAACTGAGACAGAGAAGGCATAGACAGAATAGCTTTGGAGGAGAGGAGCAGATTTGAACTTTGAATTTGTAAAAGTCAAGTCAACCATTGGAAAATTAAGTGGAGATTTCCATCAAGTACAAGATAGATTTAAAAATTCTGTATTTCAAGGGCAAATTGTTATTGGCTCAGTTCAGTTCAGTTCAGTTGCTCAGTCATGTCCATCTCTTTTCAATCCAATGGACTGCAGCACACCAGGCCTCCCTGTCCATCACCAACTCCTGGAGCTTGCTCAAACTCATGTCTGTTGGGCCATCCAACCATCTCATCCTCTGTTGTCCCCTTCTCCTCCTGCCTTCAATCTTTCCCAGCATCATGGCTCTGTATTTGTTTCAGCAAATAGATATTCTCTAAAACAAAAAGGTTAGATGAGACCAAAGGTAGAAAAGCACAGAGGCATAGGGACTGAGCCCTAGGGAATAGCAATGGTGAAAGTTTAGTGAACTGAGGAACATTTCCTTCCTAGCAATATAAAGGGTTTCCTTCCTAGAAATGCTTTCATAAATGGAATAGGAAAATTGATGAAAAGCTGAAAAGAAAGATAAGGTTATTGGAGTAAGATGGAATAATCATTTAGATGATTTAGGAATTAAATAGATAAGAGAAGTGTAGTATTTAGAGACATTAATCAGACCCCCTGCAAGATTATACATTTAAAGTCAGAGCAATCAACATAGTTGTGTTTTCCACCCCTCTGAATTGCTTGCCACTAGTACAGGAACAATGTAAGGGAAAAAAAAAAGGAAGGTAAAATCAAAGTTGTGATTTTAAGGTAAAAATGCAGAACAAAGAGAAATTTCAAGGTATTAGAAAAAAAAGTGTTTAACATGATTGATATTGAATTTAGGCTAAGTAAGGAGAAAAGAGAGAATAATGATTGGAACCAGAGGAGTGAAATATTGGAAATAAATGAAATGCAATTTCACATATGTCAGTTGCTGCAAAGGTTATTGGACAGAAAGAAGTAGATGGAGTAAACTAGCTAGATGGAAATTGTTTGTCAGAGAGTGGAGATTTTGTAATTCAGTTTAAGGAGGACTAAAGTTATGAGTAGTTTCTACTAGAGTATCATCATGATATTGAGTGGTTTTGGTGGGATGAGAAACAAGAATATAACTAACTTGAGAGATCAATTCATGGGATGGTTAGATAGCATCACTTACTCAAAGGGCAGAAATTTAAGCAAACTCTGGGAGAGAGTGGAGGATGAGGAGCCTGGCAAGCTGCAGTCCATGGAGTCACAGAGTCAGATACAACTTAACGACTAAACAACAATAACAATTTGCTGGAAGTTTCTTTAGTGTGGATGTTGAAAGCACCAAGTATTCTGGAAGAAACAGTGTAAGGAAAAGGGGCAGTGATCCCAGAGGTAGAATATCCACTAAGGAAGAGAAGTGTCCTGGGAATGGGCAGATGACTTCTATAAGCAGAGATGAGTATGTTGTTGCCTGATGCTATGAATTTCAAAGGTTGCCATTTTTACTTCAAGTGAAGTAGTGGGAGTAGAGTAAGAAGAAAATCAACTTTACATAGAGGATTCCAAGGCAAGATGAACTCAGAGCATCGAGGTTCCACGAAAAACAGATGATAAAGAAAACTTTCAGATACATTTTCTTGTTTGTAAGGGATTTTGCTGATGACTGAGAATGGCTATCAGAGAGAACAGAGGAAGAAATTTCAGAGTTAGGAAGAGATGGCTTTAAAAAGTCCAGTGGTTGACACCATCATCTGAATGACCTGTTTTTTTTTTTCAAGGTTTTTTTTTTAATGGTGATTGGTGAGAACTTTGATAAAGGAAAGAAATAATTGTTCTGCTGATTCTAAAACAGAGAGTAGTGGTGACTCTGAAGTCCATTGATGGAATTTTCCCTTTCAGGGGTATATAAAATTCTGCTGTCCACCAAACTCAGCTGATAGAAGTTGTCGCAGCCCCAGAGGGGAGTGTTTCCCAGACAACACAGACACAGTCTTATTGTCTGCCCATGTAGGATTGTCAAACTCCAAACCAGAGTTCTGTCTTTATCCTTTTAACTTTCCCATCAGACCAATATGGTTCTCTAATAAACCAAGCTTACATTGTATTAAGAAGCAGAGACATCTCTTTGATGACAAAGGTCCACATAGTCAAAGCTATGGTTTTTCAGTAGTCATGTACAGATGTTGAGAGCTGGACCATAGAGAAGGCTGAGCACCAAAGAATTGATTCTTTAGAACTATGGTGCTGGAGAAGACATTTGAGAATCCCTTGGATAGCAAGGAGATCAAACCAGTCAATCCTAAAGAAAATCAGCCCTGAATACTCATTGGAAGGACTGATGCTGAAACTGAAGCTCTGATGTTTTGGCCACCTGATATGAAGAACCAGATTATTAGAAAAGACCCTGATGCTGGGAAAGACTGAGGACAGGAGGAGAAGAGGGTGACAGAGGATGAGATGGATGGATGGTGTCATCAACTCAATGGACATGAGTTTGAGCAAACTCTGGGAGGTAGTGATGGACAGAGAAGCCTGGCGTGCTGCAGTCCATGGAGTCAGAAAGATTCGGATACAACTGAGCAACTGAATAACAACAACATGGAAACAGGTGCATGTATGTGATGTTTATACTAGCAGAATACATTTTGGCACAATAGATTTCTTTTTGGAACTATTGGCTTGATATTTTTTTTTAGAAAATAAACACTGCAATTTTGACAAATGTTTATGTATCTGTTCTCCAAGTATTTAAAATTAGCCCCAGAATTTTTTTTACATACTTTCCTTCTGTGATTCATGATTTGGATAGAAGAATTTAGATCTTTTTTTTAACCACGGAGAGACCAACAATTGATTAGAGATTCTATTAAAAACCTAAATTTGTATATCCTTTTGTTAGAGACCTGTTTTGCTTATAGACAAAACTTCTTAAAGTGATATTTTCAAAGAGACTGAGTTATTAGAAAGCATCATCAGACGAAAATTAACTTCACGATTCTGTGTGGTGAATATAAGCATGATAATGACTGTCATTCACAGTCTCACTGGATACAGGTCAAGTCAGCATCTTATAAACCAGCACTTGGTTTATAAGGCTGCTCATGCTGGCCTCTGTTATGTATTCAGTTTCTAATTTCTGGCTTGGAATCATCTCTTAGCTCATTCACACATCCCCTTTCTTATGACATGCTGCTTATAAAAAAATTATTTTTAGTGTGTGTATTATTTTGTTTTCTCAACAGAAGCTCTTCCTGGAGATACAATATGTGCCACCAGGAAATCCTCTCTGTTTCATTTTTGTCTGATGATACAGCATTCTCTGCAACACTATTTTTTAAGTCTTATCTCTGCTTGACTTAGGCGTTATCCCATCTGACTACTGTAAGCCTCTTTTTCTGTGTCTGTTTTTTCTTTTTTCCTAGAACACTACTTCACTAGAAAGCACAGATGATCATAAAGGCCCATGGACATTCTTTCCTCAGTTTTATTTTTTCTGGTTGGTGTCCTTTATCCATGTTGAGGAGGAGCAGGGACAGTTAACAGGGTCCACTTAATGCTAAGGAGCTCCTGAGTTACCTCAGATCAGATGTGCAATGATCCTGGTGAAAGCCCAGGTTTGGGAGAGGGAACAGGACGATGAACCTGCATGGCGCACATGAAGATGCAGACTGTCAGAATGTGCACACAGAAACTAACCGAATTCCTTCATCATGACGAGGTGCTAGCTGAACAAGTGCCCCTTTAAATGAGAGTCTGCAGAATTTCAGACTAGTGGTAAAGTCAGGCATTTTTGACTTGCTGTTTTTGTAGGGTTGTATGGTACTGGAGTCTGTCTAACATACTTTGTTATTTCATTAGAAATTTACTGAAAGATAAATCTCCCTACGTCTGCCCTATTTCTACTCTGAAAAGGAGTGATCCGTCATCAGTGAGTGTGCTGCCAAAAAGTTTTGTAAAGTCAGGAGCCATTCCAAATGGGAATTAATGGGGAACACAAATGATCTTTCTCATATTCTCAGGCTTCATAATGTATGGCAATCTGTCTTTAGGTGGGGCTGCAAATCAATTAAGCATGAATGATGTATATGGTGTAGAATGTGACCTTAACAAGTTGTCTTATCTCTGCCTTGATGTTTCCATCTGGTTTGTGCAAGGAATGTTCAGATAATGCAGCAAGAGGGAAGATTAAGATTTCAAAGGGAACAGCCATTATGGGTCACTATCTTTCTGGGCCTGATAAGTTTAATCCAAGTTGCCTGGGAGGGACGAACTCATAAAATACTTTATCTGAAGCAAGTGCAAAAATACTCATAAACTCAAAGGTTAATCACTGCACCAGAAGAACAGATGAAGGAGACAGGGCCATTTTATGTTTCGTTACTGTGCTGCCCTTATTAATCATGTGGGTTGCTTTAAAATATGTGCCTGCACTTTATTTAAAAAAGCCAAATGGATAGACAGACAGACACTAAAAATGAAGTTGGAATGATGGTGCTATGATTTATTCATCTCTCTTTCTACTTGCCAGTATCTACAGGAGATATTAAGGTCAGGGTGTGCATATAGTTATATTTTTCAAATCTATTTTATTTTCAAGCCATACTTATTTCATGCTATTATTTTTCAATGTAATTTAAAATTCAGCATTCTTATTTGTACTGAACTTCAGGTATTTATGTTTTGTGCAAGTGGGGTGTTATCTTAAGCGGACATGTGAAGAGCTTGATCATCTCTGTAGTGATCCCTTCAGATTCCACCAAACAGCATGCAGCTGGATTGGAGAATGATACTAATAGGGCTGTTGTTGCTAAACCAGCAAATGAGTTCCGTTTATGTCTCTAGATTCATGCAGGAAATCTTTGGACAAATTAGAGCGTAAAGGATCTGTCTACACAGACACAAAGGACATTGGAAGTTCCCTGCATATTATGTATATTGATGGGAAAGTATCAATATTAATACATACTTAAATAAGTCTATGTCATTTCAGTGATTGGCAAGCTTTGTCTTTGAAAAGACAAAATATTAGATATTTTCAGCTTTACAGACAATATGATCTTTACCCCTGTAGTGTGAAAGCAACCATTGATAACATGCAATTGAATATGCATGGCTGCGTCTCAATGAAACTTTCTTTAAAAAACAAAAGAAAGTTGGAAAAAGGCCCTTGAGTTAGAGTTTGCTGAACTCAGATGTAGATTCTTTCTAAGGGTAGAATAGATGTTTAGGAACTGTGCCTTTTACTTAGTGTAGTAGTATGTAGAGTGCATGTGAAAACTCTCCTTTTTAAAAATTTTAATTGGAGGATAACTGCTTTACAATGTTGTGTTGGTTTTTCTAATACGTCAGCATGAATCAGCCATAGGTATACATATGCCCCCTCCGTGTTAAACCTCCCTCCAGTCTTCCACCCCATCTCAAACCTCCAGGTTATCAGAGAGCCACAAGTTAAGCTCCCCGTGTGATAAGCAAATTCCCACTGGCTTTCAGAAAGATGCCCTGGAGGAGGAAATGGCAACTCACTGCAGTATTCTTGCCAGAAAATCCTATGGACAGAGGAGCCTGGCAGGCTACAGTACAAAGGGTCTCAAAGAGTCAGACAGGACTGAGCAACTGAGCACATCGATTTCACAGAGTCAGTCAGTTCAGTCGCTCAGTCATGTCTGACTCTTTGCAACCCCATGAATTGCAGCACGCCAGGCCTCCCTGTCCATCACCAACTCCCGGAGTTCACTCAGACTCACGTCCATCCAGTCGGTGATGCCATCCAGCCATCTCATTCTCTGTCGTCCCCTTCTCCTCCTGACCCCAATTCCTCCCAGCATCAGAGTCTTTTCCAATAAGTCATCTCTTCACATGAAGTGGCCAAAGTACTGGAGTTTCAGCTTCAGCATCATTCCTTCCAAAGAAATCCCAGGGCTGATCTCCTTCAGAATGGACTGGTTGGATCTCCCTGCAGTCCAAGGGACTCTCAAGAGTCTTCTCCAACACCACAGTTCAAAAGCATCAATCCTTATATATACATTTTTTTTTTTTCTTTCAATTCCTCTTCCAGGCTTATAAACTCAGGTGTTAGCAATAGCCAGGAAGTCGGTTAAATATATAAGACTGAAATGGTACAATATCATAAAGTATGATGAACCTTATGATTAACTCAAGCTTGGGTGCTGTCCCTTCAGTTGTGTCTGACTCTTTGCGACCCTGTGGACTGCATCCTGCCAAACTCCTCTGTCCATGGGATTCTCCAGGAAAGAACACTGGAGTGAGTTGCCATGCCCTCCTCCAGGNGACTCACGTCCATCCAGTCAGTGATGCCATCCAGCCATCTCATCCTCGGTCGTCCCCTTCTCCTCCTGCCCCCAATTCCTCCCAGCATCAGAGTCTTTTCCAATGAGTCATCTCTTCGCATGAGGTGGCCTAAGTACTGGAGTTTCAGCTTCAGCATCATTCCTTCCAAAGAAATCCCAGGGCTGATCTCCTTCAGAATGGACTGGTTGGATCTCCCTGCAGTCCAAAGGACTCTCAAGAGTCTTCTCCAACACCACAGTTCAAAAGCATCAATCCTTATATATACATTTTTTTTTTCTTTCAATTCCTCTTCCAGGCTTATAAACTCAGGTGTTAGCAATAGCCAGGAAGTCAGTTAAATATATAAGACTGAAATGGTACAATATCATAAAGTATGATGAACCTTATGATTAACTCAAGCTTGTGTGCTGTCCCTTCAGTTGTGTCTGACTCTTTGCGACCCTGTGGACTGCATCCTGCCAAACTCCTCTGTCCATGGGATTCTCCAGGAAAGAACACTGGAGTGAGTTGCCATGCCCTCCTCCAGGGGATCTTCCCCAACCAAGGATGGAACCCAGTCTCGTATGTCTCCTGCATTGGCGGACAGGCCCTTTACCACTAACCCCACCTGGGAAGCTTTAGCTTAAGACTTTGTTGCTGCTGTTCAGTCCCTCAATCATGTCTGCCTCTTTGTGACCCCATGGAGTACAGCACACCAGGCTTCCCTGTCCTTCACCATTTCCCTAAGCTTGCTCAGACTCATGTCCATTAAGTCACTGATGCCATCCAACCATCTCACCCTCTGTCACCCCCTTCTTCTCCTGCCTTCAATCTTCCCGTGCATCAGTCTTTTCCAATGAATCAGCTCTTTGCATCAGATGATCAAAGTATTGGAGCTTCAGCTTCAGAATCAGTCCTTCCAGTGAATATTCAGGATTGATTTCCTTTAGGATTGACTGGTTGGATCTTCTTGCTGTCCAAAGGACTCTCAAAAGTCTAACACCACAGTTCAAAAGCATCAATTCTTCAGCACTCGTCTCTCTTTATAGTCCAACTCTCACATCCATACATGACCACTGGAGAAACCATAGCTTTGACTAGATGGACCTTTGCTGGCAAAGTAATGTCTCTGCTTTTTAATATGCTGTCTAGGTTGTTACAGCTTTTCTTCCAGGGAATAAGCGTCTTTTAATATTATGGCTGCAGTCACCATCTGCAGTGATTTTGGAGCCCAAGAAAATAAAGTCTCTCACTCTTTCCATTGTTTCCCCATCTATTTGCCATGAAGTGATGGGGCCAGATGCCATGATCTTCGTTTTCTGAATGTTGTGTTTTAAGTCAGCTTTTCTTTCCCCTTCATCAAGAGGCTTTTTAGTTCCTCTTTACTTTCTGCTATTAAGGGTGGTGTCATCTGCATATCTGAGGTTACTGATATTTCTCCCTGCAATCTTGATTCCAGCTTGTGCTTCATCCAGCCCAGCATTTCACCCGATATACTCTGCATATAAGTTAAATAAGCAGAGTGACAATATACAACATTGACATACTCCTTTTCCAGTTTTGAACCAGTCCATTGTTCCATATCCAGTTCTAACTGTTGCTTCTTGACCTGTATACAGGTTTTGTAAGAGGCAGGTAAAGTGTTCTGGTGTTCCCATCTCCTTAAGGATTTCCCACAGTCGTATTGTGATCCACACAGTCAAAGGCTTTGACATAGTCAGTGAAGCAGAAGTAGATTTTTTTTTTTTTTTTTGCAAAATTCTCTTGCTTTTTCCATGATCCAACTGATACTGACAATTTGATCGCTGGTTCCTCTGCCTTTTCTAACTCCAGCTTGGACATCTAGAAGATCTCGGTTGATGTACTATTGAAACCTGGTTTGGAGAATTTTGAACATTATTTTTTAGCATGTGAAATGAGTGCAGTTGTGCAGTAGTTTGAATATTCTTTGGCATTGACCTTCTTTGGGATTAGGCTTCCCTGGTAGCTCAGCTGGTAAAGAATCCTCCTGCAATGTAGGAGACCTAGATTCAGTCCCTGGGCTGGGAAGATCCCCTGGAGAAGGGAAAGGCTATACACACGTCAGTATTCTGTCTGCGGGGTCACAAAGAGTCGGACACGACTGAGTGACCTTCAATTTCTTTGGGGCTGGAGTGAAAACTGATCATTTCCAGTCCTGTGGACACTGTTCAGTTTTCCATATTTCCCTATGGGCCTCAATTCTTAAAAAAATTATACATACATATACATATACATATATATATATATACACACATTATATATATATGTGTGTGTGTGTGTGTGTGTGTGTGTGTATATATATATATATATATATATATATGAATGCAGTAAGACATGATTTGGCCCAATTTGCAATTTCTGCTCTATACAGCAGTTTGAATTTCCATCTGATTGCTATGTCCATACAAGTGTTCTGCAGCTCTGCTTGAAGATCTCATCCCTTCAGTCTCCTGTCTAATCCTTTCCTTCTCCATTTCTATTGGTGTGTAAATGGATCATTCCTTTCTCTTTTAAAATGAGAAGGAAATGGCAGCACACTCCGGGATCCTTGCCTGAGAAACCCGGGGGATCAGAGAAGCCTGGTGGGCGACAGTCCATGGGGTTGTAAGAGTAAGACACAACTTGGAGACTAAACCATCTACCAACTTTTATTTTTTATTTGTTTATTTATTTATTTTTTATCTACCAACTTTTAAAATGCAAAGACCTCTCTGGTGGTCCAGTGGTTAAGACTCTGTGCTTCCAACGCAGGGGCCAAGTGTGATCTCTGGCCAGGGAACAAGGACCCCACATGCCATATGACATGCCAAAAAATAAATAAAAAGTAAAAGGTATTTTTTAACTCCCCTAGGATACAGTTGTTTCTCCCCAACAGATTGTCATCTTGAATCATGAAATATATTCACATGGTCACTGATTTAATGAAAATCCCACATTTTCCAAAAACCTTATCCTCTTCCTGCATGAAACTTCTTATGTATAATTTGTACTCAGAGAATCTTTGTCATCCCAAATGTTGCTATTTAATCTCTCACTATGTGAAATCAGGACTCAACAGATTTTATATTTTTCAATGAAATCTTTACTATCTGGGATCCCATTATGTACTATTTCAAACTCAAAAAAATTTTTTTTAGAAAAAATAAATAATATCATATTTTTTATCCAAACTCACCCTAAACTTGTGCTATTCAAATAGGATATTCAGTAGATGTGGTAATAGCAGGGAATGAGGTAGACAGTAACCTAAGGCCTACAATGGCCTCTCTTTTATAATTCATGTGTCTGACTCTTTGCAAACTTGTGGGCTGTATAATCCAATATAATCCATTGGGAGCATCTCATAAATTAAAAATTGTCAGAAGCTTTTTTAAAAGCAATGTATTCCACTTGATAACTTTGACAAACACGTAAATTTGCCATGACCTGTAACACTATACATAAAAGAAGCGCTGATAACTACTCCAGCTTAACTTCTGCTATATCCCCTGCTGATAAACCTACTCAAGCCACACTAGCCTTTCAAATTTGCAGTCTTTCCTATCTGACAATTTTATCTACTGTATCTTTTTTCTGAACATTTTTCTCCATCTTCTCAAGCGGGACTCCACCTCATCCTTCAAGTCAATACTTAAGTGATGTCCTTAGAAAGGATATTCATTACCATTCTAGAAAAAATAAATCACTCATTCATTTATTCATTTCGTGAGTATCAGATGTGAGTTACCATGAGCCAGAGACTTATGACTTTCTTTGGCTTTACATTGCAATTAATTACAGCGTTCCCTGGGGTTAGCCTGTACTGCATTCATCCATTCTCCACCGCCTGACTCTACTGAATGAAAATTTAACATGTAGTGCAATCTTTAGCTTTTCCATTTGCTAATGTTTTTGTAACCGTATACTCCTATTGACCACTAGAAACTATGTCTCATTCACCACCAAATCTTGGCCATCTAGCACTGTGTCTGGCATACTACAAGCATTTTACACTTAGAGACATAACGGCTGTATGCCGCAAAAGCTCTAACTTTCTTTTCCTGTGCTTTGATTGACTCAAATTTGCAGTGGAACACATTTCAGATATATTGTACTTAGGCTGGCTACTGTAAATAGAAATAAATTGTTTTAAACAACTGGTTCCAAATAGGAAAAGGATTATGTCAAGGCTGTATATTGTCACCCTGCTTATTTAATTTATATGCAGAGTACATCATGGGAAATGCTGGGCTGGATGAAGCACAAGCTGGAATCAAGATTGCTGGGAGAAATATCAATAACCTCAGATATGCAGATGACACCACCCTTATGGCAGAAAGGGAAGAGGAACTAAAAAGCCTCTTAGTGAAAGTGAAAGAGGAGAGTAAAAAAGTTGGCTTAAAGCTCAACATTCATAAAACTAAGACCATGGCATCCAGTCCCATCACTTCATGGGAAATAGATGGTGAAACAGTGGCAGACTTTATATTTTTGGCCTCCAAAATCACTGCAGATGGTGACTACAGCCATGAAATTAAAAGATGCTTACTGCTTGGAAGGAATGTGATGACCAACCTAGACAGCATATTAAGAAGCAGAGACATTACTTTGCCAACAATCGTCTGTCTAGTTAAGGCTATGATTTTTCCAGTAGTCATGTATGGATGTGAGAGTAGGACTATAAAGAAAGCTGAGTGCTGAAGAATTGATCCTTTTAAACTGTGGTGTTGGAGAAGACTCTTGAGAGTTTCTTGGACTTCAAGGAGATCCAACCAGTCCATCCTAAAGGAGGTCAGTCCTGAGTGTTCATTGGAAGGACTGATGTTGAAGCTGAAACTCCAATACTTTGGCCATCTCATGCAAAGAACTGACTCATTAGAAAAGACCCTGATGCTGGGAAAGATTGAAGGCAGTAGGAGAAGGGAACAACAGAGGATGAGATGGGTGGATTGCATCACCAATTCAATGGACATGTTTGGATAAACACCGGGAGTTGGCGATGGACAGATAGGCCTGGCATGCTTCAGTCCATGGGGCTGCAAAGAGCTGGACTCGACTGAGTGAACTGAACTGATATTGTGGTTATAGCAAATATTTATAAAATTAAAGTGGTTCAACATATCATTTTACAACTCTGTACAAGTGAATCTGCAACCACTGAACAAAACAAAAAGTGTCAGCAAGTATAATTTTATCAATTATTTGTCATCCTGGTTTTCATCAGGCAATAGGCAATAGTCAAAAGGCAGTTCTTATTTGGAAGTAGTTTCAATTCAATTTGAATATAAATATGTTGAGATGAATTGTCATTTGATGAGTATCACAGATTTTAATTGAGCATTGTATGTATCCTTTTTCATGTTTCATTTCTAAACTATTATCATTTATTCCATGACCTTGACGAAAACCTTATTTGCATTGTTTATATGGATTCCACTTTTCACAAATTTTTTTTTTTTAAAAGCTGTGGAATAGAGACAAAAACTGCTTTCAAAGATCAGTTCAAATCTAAATTTACCATACACATCTTTGGGTAGTATGTTTTCCAAATTAATTTATTTTAACATTTATGTCATTTCTTTCATGTCATACAGATAATTATATATTATAATTTTTTTTCAATGAGCAAATGATAATTTTAAGGTTTCATAAAAATTAGCATAATTTACAGATAAAGTATGATCCAGCTATTTTTACTTCGCTGATATATGAAGGTCTACAAAGCATAAATCTCATTTATATTAGTGATTTGAGGTAAAGTGTGAATTGCAGTACCTAATAAATAACTTCATTTATATTTTATATCACCATACTTCCAGTATATTCTGTTAGGAAACATGAGAACAAGTCTATATTCACTGCCAAATTTAAAAGCATCAATCATATGGCACAATCCTTTATCAGGTGGACTTTCTATCATCAAGGCTGTCAGTAACAGTTTTGAGGACCTGCTCATCACCTCCTCAGTTTTTCAGAAAGTTCAAATGTGCATGTTAGTAATAATTTTCTCAGGAATTAGAATGTAAAATGAGTTCCATGAAATAGAAACAAAGAAAGCACTCCCATAACTTGCTCTCACTAATCTCTCAAGCTGAACACAACTTTGGTTTTATGATTGATGGAAGATATGACTAATATTCAAAGGATCCAGAACATTAAACAAATATGGGTATTCATGCAACAGAACAATAGTCATCTGAGATAAGGCTGAACTAGGAGCATTAGTTCAGATAAATAGAAACTTAAATATGGGAAAATCCTTGTATCTTGAATAATTTGACTGCTCAGTGGCAAAATCAGCTCCGACTTGAGACCCCATGGACTGCAGCATGCCAGGCTTCCCTGTCCATCACCCTCTCCTAGAGTTTGCTCAAATTCATGTACATTGAGTCGGTGATGCCACCAAGACATCTCATCCTCTGTCGTCCCCTTCTCCTCCCTTCTTCAGTGTTTCCCAGCATCAGGGGCTTTTCTAAGGAGTCAGCTTTTCACATCAGGTGGTGAAAGTATTGGAGTTTCAGCTTCAGCTTCAGCATCAGTCCTTCCAATGAATATACAGGGTTGATTTTCTTTATGATTGACCAGTTTGAGCTCCTTGCGGTCCGAGGAACTCTGAAGATTCTTCTCCAGCACCACAGTTCTAAAGCATCAGTTCTTCAGTGCTCAGCCTTCTTTATGGTCCAATTCATTTGCCTAGTTCTCTATGTATATCTCAGATAGAGATCAAGGAATAGTCAAAAATGGGAGAGATTATGTCACTGGAAACTCTAGACAGTACTGGTGGACAAAGAACCCAGATTTAGAACCCCTGTTATGGAAGGGAATAAAATGAAAGTATTTCCAACCTTTCCAACGATCATGAAATTCTAGGAAACTGGTGGCGATCCAGTGCCTATAGAGGACCATGATGAAGACTATAAATAGTATGTCTCCTGGCAGCAACCATTAACAAAGCATTCAATGTGCCTTCCAAGTTGGATTAGGTTCTCGAGAGAAACAGAACCAATATAAAAGGAGACTTACTATGAGGAATTTGTTCACATAATTATGGAAGCTGAGAAGTCTCACAAACTGCTGTCTGCAGGCCAGAGACTTGGGGAAGTCTGAGTCCAAAAGTCTGTGAACCACCACAGCTGACGGTGTAAATTCTGGCTCAAAGGTGGAAGATAAGATGAGATGTCTCAGCTCATCCAGTAAAGCAGAAAAAAAGGCAAAGTTGTCCTTCTTCTGTCTGTGGTGGTACTCATACCAATGGATTGAAGGACGCCTACCCACAGTGGGGTGAGCAGTGCCTCCTTCTCTGAGTCTACCAATTCAAATTCATCCAGAAATACTCTCACCTCCCAAATAATGTTGAACCTGGGCAATCCATGGCCACTCAAGTTGACACATAAAACTAATGATCACAGGAAGTGACCTGAGAATTGGAGCAAGGACTACTCTTTTGGGCTCATTTGCATGTTTTGTTTGGTGCCCTGAGTAGGTCAGCACCTATTAAGGCAACACAGCTAGCATTTATTAGTGGCTACCTCACCAACAGGGAACGTGGCATCTAGATTACAAAATTCCTCTTCTACAAACCCTGAATATTTTTTCTGTTCATTCATCTGCTGTCTCTATTTGTTTCTTCAGTCACATGACTCTGTGATTCCTGAATTTTATCTTTATGACTTTTTATGAGACAGTTATTCAATTTCCCACTGAACTGGAATGCTTTGTCTTTTCTGAATGTATGTCTAAGCATTCTGTGTTTTCTATTTACATGCTTGTGACTCAGCATGAGTAATGTCTGACTTGTTTTTTGTGACAAATGTTTATTTCCTATATTATAACATGCAACATCATCTTAAACATTTGAAATCAAAGATGTGTTTTAGCAGCATGCTTATTTATTAATATGTTCTGCTTTTGCTTTCCTCTACAAAGCTGTCATTAAATCATTAGTCCATCTCAAAATTTTGGGTATCAAAAAAATTTAGGAAAATGATAATAAACTTTAACTCTCTTTAAGACTACCTTGTTTTCTGGGTTTTGATCCATTTAAGATACAAATTTTTCTTGAATAACTTGTATTACACTTGGTATTTATTTCCTTTCTTTGTCTACATTTTTTAAACTCAAAACAACCATTAGAAGCCCATGATACAAGATACACACAACTGACCTTCTGTGTAGTTAAATTTCACATTTTTGTCTTGTTTCTGTCCATGGAAAGTAAATATAAAGCTTTCTATTTGTACATTTTATCAGCAGACATATGCCCAAATGCACAGCCCTGAAGGTATTATGAATATGTGTTCTTAGTAATAGCAAGTAAATCACTGAAATCCAAGAATGCGTAGCTTTTATTTGCATTGTTTTTACTCAACATCACTTCTAAATATTCAAAAAAAACTGATGGATATTGGCAGTTGACAGAATGGGCAGACAGGGCCATCCATTCTTCAGGGGCCAGTGTCAGATAATTCCTTATTCCACTGGGCTGTGTGCTGTGCTCAGTTGTGTCTGACTCTTTGCGACCTCATAGACTGTAGCCATGGAGATCAAACAAATCAGTCAATCTTAAGGGAAGCCAACCCTGAATACTCACTGGAAGGACTGGTGCTGAAGCTCCAGTACTTTGGTCACCTGATGCAAAGGTGGTGGTGGTGGTTTAGTGGTTTAGTAGCTAAATCACGTCTGACTCTTGTGACCCCATGGACTGTAGCCTGCTAGGCTCGTCTGTCCATGGGATTTTCCAGGCAAGAATACTGGAGTGGGTTGCCAGTTCCTTCTCCAGAGGGCTACTATTAGAAAAGACACCGATGCTGAGAAAGACTGAAGGTAAAAAGAGAAGAGGGCAGCAGTGTATGAGACGGTTAGATACCATTACTGACTTGATGGACATAAATTTAAGCAAACTGAGGGACAGTGGAGGGCAGAGAAGCCTGATGGGTTGTGGTCCATGGGGTCACAAAAAAAAAAAAAAAGACAGGACTTAGGGACTGAGCAACAACAATAACATAACTAAATGATAAAATTAGACGTGTATATAGTCTCCAAAAAAAAGTTAATAGAAGGGACTATAAAGAGAAACTGAATTCAGTAATGTATAAGCAAAATAAAATATCATGACTAAGTTGGTTTATTCCAACAATGTAAGGTTGTTTCAAAGTTAGAAAAATGAATTAATGAATTTTATTACTTAATTAGAATAAAGAAGAAAAATAAGGATCTCAAAAAATTCAAAATAGAACATTTGGCATAATTTTAAATAAATATGTAAGATAAAAATCTCATAATGAGAATAAAAATGGTTTCCATAACCTAGAAGAATCTGCATGAAACATCATGCTCAATACTAGAATTTTATGATGAGTATATTTAAATCAAGAACAATATATGGATGACATAAACAACTAGAAAAACAAATGCACTTTTAAATAAATATAACCAGGTAAATAGATTTGACTTAATTCATAGCAACATACATCCTATAGTGGACTTTGTCTTTCTTGGTGTAGCATGTTTTCTTTTCTCCACATCNAGCAGCGTATGGCGGGCACTTTCTGAATTGACACTGTTGTTTCTAAGTAAGTACTCTTCTCTGTTTATGCTAGCTATAAGTATGAGATGTTTACAAAAGATCTGAATGGATAAAAGACATAGCTGGAAAATAATAGCTATGACTTCCCATTCTTTCCTTTTCTTCCAAATCCTTTGTGAGAAGTTTTCAGTTTGGGGGAGATATTTGCAGGAGTGGGAAGACATTTCTTCTCCTGATAACCATGTATTTCTGCTAATGTATATGTGAGCTAATGTTCAGTTCAGTTCAGTTCAGTCGCTTAGTTGTGTCCGACTATTTGTGACCCCATGAACCACAGCACATCAGGCCTCCCAGTCCATCACCAAATCCCGGAGTCTACCCAGACCCATGTCCATTGAGTCGGTGATGCCATCCAACCATCTCATCCTCTGTCATCCCTTTCTCCTCCTGCCCTCAATCTTTCCCAGCATCAGGGTCTTTTCAAATGAGTCAGCTCTTTGCATCTGGTGGCCAAAGTATTGGAGTTTCAGCTTCAACATCAGTCCTTCCAGTGAACACTCAGGACTGCTCTCCTTTAGGATGGATTGGTTGGATCTCCTTGAGTTAATTTTAAGAATGGGCAAATACTCTTCACTATCAGATAAAAATAATGATCATATCTCACTAACTGCTGGATTTTATCAACAAAAGTTACTGAAAATGTAAACACAAGAGACATTGCTCTTCTTCCAACAATATAGAAAGGAAATTGATAGCAATGTCATTAACCATGATGGATCCCAATCATCCTAAGGACTGTTTCGTGGAATAAATCTAAGAACCATGCAGGCAAAATTGGCGGCTGTCAATTCACAAAAGCTTTACAGGGGGATACATACACCTCTGTGATAATACTGTTTCCTTCCAATGGTTAAAAAGATTATTTATTGGCATGCATCCCAAGAAATAAGGCTGATAACCTGGAGGTCATCAGACCGCAACAAACCCCCTTTCTCTTCTGAAATCCTTGTCTTTTATATAAACCAAAAGTTATGTTTTTTAATTAAAATCACTTCTCTGATATCTTATCTGAGACACATTCACCTCCTTTCACTGTGTCATTGATTCAGTCAGTTCAGTTGCTCAGCCATGTCTGACTGTGACCCCATGAACTGGAGCACACTAGGCTTCCCTGTCCATCACCAACTCCCAGAGCTTGCTCAAACTCATGTCTACTGAGTCAGTGATGCCATCCAACCATCTCATCCTCTGTCATCCCCTTCTCCTCCTTCTCTCAATCTTTCAAGTATCAGGGTCTTTTCCAACAGTCAATTCTTCACATCAGGTGACCAAAGTATTGGAGTTTCAGCTTCAGCATCAGTCCTTCCAATGAATATTCAGGACTGATTTCCTTTAGGATGGATTGGTTTGATCTCCTTGCAGTCCAAGGGACTCTAAAGAGCCTTCTCCAACACCACAGTTCAAAAACATCAATTCTTCAGCACTCAGGTTTCTTTATAGTTCAACTCTCACACTCCTAAATGATTACTGGAAAAACCATAGCTTTGACTCGATGGACCTTTGTTGGCAAAGTAATGTTTCTGCTTTTTAATATGCTGTCTAGGTTTGCTATTAAATGTAGTTTTATTGTTTCACCTTAGATAGTTTATATTTTTTATCTCCTTTTACTAAAATTTTAAACTTAGAAAGGCCATCCAGTTCAGCTTATTGATCCACAACCATGATATTGGTCATTAAATTACTTGCCAAAAATCAAATATCGTATCTGATTCCTAAACTGAAATTTTATAACAATGTCCTTAGGCTCTTTTTAATTTACTGTATGACATATTTTATTTCACCCACTTAGCTCATAAGCAGAACTGCAAACAGCTAAATATACGAGCTCCTTACGTCCTAATATGGACCTAGTACCTGGCACATAATGGAACTTTATTTATATATTCATTTATTCAACAAAGATTATGAAGCCCTTGTTTTGGTTTAGGAACTGAATAAATACAAAGAGTGAAAAAATTTATTCCCATCTACATTAGCTCTAAAAGTTTTCATCGGGTCCATAGTTTTAAATATAATTTATATATGTCCACTGCTGCCAAATGTCTACCTCCTGCCCTAACCTTTACAGGGACATCAGACTCATATATGCCACGGTCATATGATTTTCCAACATAGATGTCAAATTTTACATTTGATATCTCTTACCCCTGCACTTACTCTCCCAGTTGTTCTCACAGATAGTAAGTCTGTCCAGTTGTTCAAGCAAAGATTAAAAGGTTTGCACCCCCTCTGAACCACAGCTGTCCACTTATAACTCATCAGCACATCCTGAAAGTTTTTATTTAGTAGGAAAGTATATGCAATCTGAAGTCAGGTTGACTTAGCTGAAATCTAGACTTCACCACTGTAAGTTCCATGACATTTGATTTGGTAGTTAACTTTTCTTTTTTTTGTGGGGGGCGGGTAATTTAACTTTTCTGAATGGGAAAAGTGAAAGTGTTGGTCGCTCAGTCATGTTCTACTGTTTGTGGACCCCATGAACTAAAGCCCACCAGGCTCCTCCATCCATGAAATTCTACAGGTAGGAATACTGGAGTGGGTAGTCATTCTCTTTTCCAGGGGATCTTCCTGACCCAGGGATTGCACCCGGGTCTCTTGCATTGCAGGCAGATTTTTTATATATCATTGTCTCCATCTAAAACAAAATTAACAGTAATGTTTACCTCATATAATTGCTATAAGAATTGAATGGAATAATACATGTATTTAGTATAGTTTCTGATCATTGTCAGTGAATTTTTAATAAGGTAGAGTCAATAGGAATTGATTAGAGAATGACAATGGAGATGAGGGAAAAGATGCTCAAAACACCCCTACCTTGGGCAAGTGGATGATTGATGGTAGGGTAGCCCTTCCATTTAGCAAGTTAAGCATTATGAGAAGAAGGCTGTATGTGAGTAAAACAATGCTGAGTGTAGTATGGGGCATATTGAGCTGAGTTGCCTCATATATTTTTAGGTGTAGAAGTCCAATAAACAGTTGTATAGATGCAAGTTTCTCATTCTGATAAACTCAAAAAGATCATTCCCACTGCAGAAATCCTGGACTACTATAGGGGCTTAAAAATTACACCTATTTAAATTTTAGTTAAATTCCACCTAAGGTAATATTTATCTTATTCTGTCCATATGCATCCATATTTTAAGGTACCTCATGGGGTCACAAAGAGTCGGACACGACTGAGCGACTGAACTGAACTGAAGCAAAAAAAAAAAAATCTGTTATTTACAAGCTTGGATAATTCTATATTTGTAACTGATTTTCAGGGCAATAATGAGATCCAAAAATGTGTTGAAAAGGGAAACTGTCTTCTCTACTAAATCTCTCCATACAAAAGGTACTGGATGACATAACTATACAATAGTTATATATCAATAACTATATAATAGTTCATTTCTGTGCATTCACAGCTTTCACATTACCCTCTGTTAGCTTCTCATCCACCTCTGAATTTCTGAGATGTACTACATAGTTTTTATTATTGGAAATAATTGGTATGGGGAGAGGGTAATGTAGATAAATGCACATATATAAGTAGAGTGAGAAATGATTATGAGCTGTATAGAAATAACACTTACCACTAATGGAACATAAAAATGTCATTCCCTGGGTGGCAACTTAGCTGGTAAAATTGCTCTGGGGAAGCAGAAGCAACTGCAATTTCCTCTGACCTCCAGGGTGGTCCAAATTTCTCTGGTTGAAATAGCCCATTGCAAATGACTGGCTACAGAATCAAAAAGTAACAATGTATGTAGCAGTTAATATTCCACTTCAGTAGGATAAATTGATCAGTCATAAATGTCCATTTTTCAAGAACTTATATGAAAGTGACATATGAGTTTCAATGTTAATTGTATTTATTCATATTAATTTCTAACTTCTTTTATTTAGAAAGATAGATTACATGAAGATCTTTGCTAAGTCATGTCTGACTAGTTTGCGATCCCATCAGGCTTCTCTGTACGTGGGATTTCCCAATTGAGAATACAGAAGCGGGTTGCCATTTCCTTCTCCAGGGGATCTTCCTGACCCAGGGATCATCCCTAAGTCTTTTGCATTAGCAGCTGGATTCTTTACAACTTCTGCCAATAAGGAGACCCTAGTATTTACTACAGAGCACTTAATCTAACATCATATAACATCTCATTAATTTCTAACTGACTTCTGGCTCAAATATTTGTTAAATTTTGTTTATTTCTTCCCAGGTAAATAAGCTTTTTAACCTGTCTTTGAATTCCCAGGTGAATCCATAGGCAGAATATGAATATGACTCAACAATGAGGAAATATGCCTCTCTAAAAGAGATGTACTCGATTCACATTTAAGGTAAGCTATTCACTTTGTGTGGCGAACAGGACTGGACCTGTAACTAAACATGATGATGATTTTGGCCTTTGTATTGTTTTCCCTGAGGGAGTTCGAGATTAAAATACCAAATGGCCAGGATAAAGGGAAGCAGCTACTGTTCAGTTCAGTTCAGTTCGGTTCAGTCGCTCAGTAGTGTCCGACTCTTGGCGACCCCATGAATCGCAGCTACTGTTAAGGCTGTCTATCCTTCCCTTTCGCTCTTCTCCATGGACAGAGCTCTTTCAGCAAGTCACTGATGACCTCAGACAAGAAGGGTGGCAGCTTAAGGTGGCATATCTTAAATAATAAGAAAGTTTTTGGCTACTCTAATAAAGTTACATTCATTTACAGTAATAAATATCATATTTATTACTCTTTATAAAACCTTTGAACATTTCTACAGTATTATGCTAATTATTTTTTTCCTTAAACGAATTTGAAAGAACAGAAACTAGTATTTCAAATACATGTATCACGAAAATAAGTTTTGGTTTTCATTTAAAGTCTAAAAGAGTAATGAATTTTAGAGAAAAAGCAACTGTAATTTTACTCGCTTACTTATTTCTAGTTGGCTCTGTCTAGCTCATCCTTGTTCAGCTCAACTTTAATGCAACAGTTTGAAAGTGAAAGCGAAAGTCGCTCAGTCGTGTCCAACTCTTTGTGACACCATGGACGATACAGTCCATGGAATTCTCCAGGCCAGAATACTGGAGTGGGTAGCCTTTCCCTTCTCTAGGGGATCTTCCCAACCAGGGATCGAACCCAGGTCTCCCATATTGCAGGTGGATTCTTTACCAGCTGAGCCACAAGGGAAGCCTAAGTACACTGTACTGGGTAGCCTTTCCCTTCTCCACTGGATCTTCCCTACTCAGGAATTGAGCCAGGGCCCCTGTATGGCAGGTGGGTTCTTTACCAACTGAGCTATCAGGGAAGTCCAACCAATAACAACTTTAAGGTCCATCTAGCCAAGGCTATGGTTTTTCCAGTGGTCATGTATGGATGTGAGAGTTGGACTGTGAAGGAGGCTGAGCACCGAAGAATTGATGCTTTTGAACTGTGGTGTTGGAGAAGACTCTTGAGAGTCCCTTGGACTGCAAGGAGATCCAACCAGTCCATTCTGAAGGAGATCAGCCCTGGGATTTCTTTGGAAGGAATGATGCTGAAGCTGAAACTCCAGTACTTTGGCCACCTCATGTGAAGTGTTGACTCATTGGAAAAGACTTTGATGCTGGGAGGGATTGGGGGCAGGAGGAGAAGGGGACGACTGAGGATGAGATGGCTGGATGGCATCCCTGACTCGATGGACATGAGTCTGAGTGAACTCCGGGAGTTGATGATGGACAGGGAGGCCTGACGTGCTGTGATTCAAGGGGTCGCAGAGAGTCGGACACGACTGAGTGACTGAACTGAACTGAATAGCAGTTTAGTGAAAGCGAAGTTGCTCGGTTGTGTCTGACTCTTTGTGACCCCATGGACTGTAGCCTACCAGGCTCCTCTGTCCACAGGATTTTCCAGGCAAGGGTACTGGAGCAGGTTGCCATTTCCTTCTCCAGGGAATCTCCCCAACCCAGGAACTGAACTTCGGTCTCCCTCATTGCAGGCAAACTCTGTACTATCTGAGCCACCAGGGAAGCCCTAATATCAGGGTACATTCAGATAGGTACATTCTAATAGCAGTTTAATTATGACTAAAGAAAAGATTTGGCCTCCCAGGTGGCACTAGTGGTAAGGAATTTTCCTGCCAATGCAGGAGACTTAAGAGACGCAGGTTTGATCCCTGGGTCGGGAAGTTCCCCTGGAGAAGGAAATGACAACCCATTCCAGTATTCTTGCTAGAGTATCCTATGGACAGAGAAGCTTGGTGGGCTACAGTCCATAGGATTACAAACAGTCAGAACAGAACTGAAGTGACTTAGCATGTATGCAAAATGTAAAGACAAAATGATGAGACCCACTCAGTTGAAAAAAAATTCAATCAATACTTAGTTTTATCAGAAAAAGTTATCAAACTCTGATTTTCAATAGGTACATTCTAATGTGTATTTGCCTTAGAGCAGTTTGGCTTGAACTAGCATAAATGACTGGGGAAGGGGATGGCACCCCAATCCAGTACTCTTGCCTGGAAAATCCCATGGATGGAGGAGCCTGGTAGGCTGCAGTTCATGGGGTCACAAAGAGTTGGACACGACTGAGTGACTTAACTTTCACTTTTCAGTTTCATGCATGGGAAAAAGAAATGGTAACCCACTCTAGTGTTCTTGCTTGGAGAATCCCAGGGCCAGGGGCGCCTGGTGGACTGCCGTCTATGGGGTCGCACAGAGTCGGATACGACTGAAGTGACTTAGCAGCAGCAGCAGCAGCAGAAATGACATTTGCGTTATAGACAAACTTCCTTCAAAGAAGTTTGCCAATTGTGTTGATTTGAGAGACCTTGCTAACAAATAGGTATATTTAATCTTAATAATTACCTAGCAATTAAGGAATTTACTTTTGATCTTCTATTTGGTAGAAAAATTATTTAAAAAGAGATTTGAAAAAAAAATTGTAGTCTGTAAAATAAACAGGTGATACTTGCACAGACTGAAACTGTCAAGTAAATCCATATTTGATTGTACTCTATTTTCCATGTTTCTTTGTTGTTGTTGTTTTTACTTGGAAAGTATCTAAATTTTGGGTTTCCCAGGAGGCTCAGTGGTAAGAATCTCCCTGTCAATGCAGGAGGTGAAGGAAATGCAGCTTCGATTCCTGGTCGGAGAAAACTATGGAGAAGGAAATCACAACCCACTCCAGCATTCTTGCCTGGAAAACCCCATGGGCAGAGGAGGCTGGTGGGATATAGTACTTAGGGTCTCAGAGTCAGACACAGCTGAACACACATGCATACATCTCAGTTTTAGCAATGTATCTTTTTGAGATCATTTTAAAAATCCATATATTATATGAGTGAAAAGTGTACAAAAGCAAGAGACATATTTTTCTGCTCATCTCAGATAACAATCTACATGAGANAGAAAACTATGGAGAAGGAAATCACAACCCACTCCAGGATTCTTGCCTGGAAAACCCCATGGGCAGAGGAGGCTGGTGGGATATAGTACTTAGGGTCTCAGAGTCAGACACAGCTGAACACACATGCATACATCTCAGTTTTAGCAATGTATCTTCTTAAGATCATTTTAAAAATCCATATATTATATGAGTGAAAAGTGTACAAAAGCAAGAGACATATTTTTCTGCTCATCTCAGATAACAATCTACATGAGACTTCATCAAGAATAGCAAGATACTTATTGTCAACCCAAACACGGAGGCAGACAATGAGACTCTCATTTGCCTTGAGCTCTAACTATGATCCTGAAGCCAATTCCAGTTTCCGTACCCCAGACACTGGATTAAATCTGGGAGGCAGAGTGGTGGGTGAGGCAGAAAACAATAACTCTGATCGGTTGCCATACAAAGGAGGCCATAGTAGGCTAAACCCCTCAAAACTGTGTGCCCCTGTGAGTTTTCTATTCAAGTGGGAGGGACTGCCGATAAGGATCAGGTGGCCCTGCAGGGTCCACATTTCTTCATTCCAGAAATCATCTGGTGCCAGTTGATGATGGGCAAACTGGTCTTCTCTGGAATGAAGAGTGATCCATTAAGGAGTTAACGTATTCCATTTCCTGCTGATTTCCACGATGGTGTGCTCACTCACCTAGAGCCAGACATCCTGGAATGTGAAGTCAGGTGGGCCTTAGGAAGCATCACTATGAACAAAGCTAGTGGAGGTGATGGAATTCCAGTTCAGCTATTTCAAATCCTGAAAGATGACTCTGTGGAAGTGTTGCACTCAATATGTCAGCAAATTTGGAAAACTCAGCAGTGGCCACAGGACTGGAAAAGGTCACTTTTCATTCCAATCCCAAAGAAAGGTAATGCCAAATAATGCTCAAACTACCACACAATTGCACTCATCTCACACACTAGTAAAGTAATGCTCAAAATTCTCCAAGTCAGACTTCAGCAATACATGAACCATGAACTTCTAGATGTTCAAGCTGGTTTTAGAAAAGGCAGAGGAACCAGAGACCAAAATGCCAACATCTGCTGGATCATGGAAAAAGCAAGAGAGTTCCAGAAAAACATCTATTTCTGCTTTATTGACTATTACAAAGACTTTGATTATGTGGATCACAATAAACTGTAGAAAATTCTGAAAGAGATGGGAATATCAGACCACCTGATTTACTCATTGAGAAATCTGTATACAGGTAAGGAAGCAGCAGTTAGAACTGGACATGGAATAACAGACTGGTTCCAAATCGGGAAAGGAGTACATCAAGGCTGTATATTGTCACTCTGATTGTTTCATTTATATGCAGAGTACATCATGAGGAATGCTGGGCTGGAAGAACCACAGGCTGGAATCAAGACTGCTTGGAGAAATATCGATAACCTCAGATAGGCAGATGACACCACTCTTGTGGGAAAGTGAAGACGAACTAAAGAGCCTCTTGATGAAAGTGAAAGAGGAGAGTGAAAAAGTTGGCCTAAAGCTCAACATTCAGAAAACTAAGATCATGGCATCTGGTCCCATCACTTCAATGCAAATAGATGGGGAAACAGTGGCAGACTATTATTTTGAACTCCAAAATTACTGCAGATATTGACTGCAGCCATAAAATTAAAAAACGCTTACTCCGTGGAAGAAAAGTTATGACCAACCTATATAGCATATTAAAAAGCAGAGACATTATTTTGCCAACAAAGGTCAGCTATGGTTTTCCCAGTGGTCATGTATGGATGTGAGAGTTGGACTATAAAGAAAGCTGAGTGCCGAAAAATGGATGCTTTTGAACTGTGGTGTTGGAGAAGACTCTTGAGAGTCCCTTGGACTGCAAGGAGATCCAACCAGTCCATCCTAAAGGAAATCAGCCCTGAATATTCATTGGAAGGACTGATGTTGAAGCTGAAATTCCAATACTTTGGCCAGCTGATGCGAAGAGCTGACTCATTTGAAAAGACCCTGATGCTGTGAAAGATTGAAGGTGGTAGCAGAAGGGGACGACAGAGGATGAGATGGTTTGATGTCATCACTGACTCAATGGACATAAATTTGAGGAAGTTCTGGGAGTTGGTGATGGACAGGGAGGCCTGGTGTGCTGCAGTTCATTGGGTCACAAAGAGCCAGACACAACTGAGTGACTGAACTGAACTGACCTCAGTGGCTCAGATAGTAAAGAGTCAGCCTGCAATGCAGAAGATTCCAGGTTCAATCTCTGGGTCATGAAGATACCCTGGAGAAGGGAATTGTTAACAGCTTTAGTATTTTTTCCCCTGGAGAATCCCATGGACAGAGGAGCCTGGCAGACTATAGTTTATGGGGTCGCAGAGTCAGACACGACTGAGCGACTAACACACTTTCACTTTAAAAGTAGATTAAAAAAAAAAGAAGAAAATTAGACTGGATGTCGCTGCTATGTTTTAAAGTTCTCTGTAGTTCATTATTGGAGAAGGCAGCCCACTCCAGCACTCTTGCCTGGAGAATCCCAGGGACGGCGGAGCCTGGTGGGCTGCCGTCTATGGGTTCGCACAGAGTCGGACACGACTGAAGCAACTTAGCAGCATTTACTAAGGTATGGTAAAAGGGAGAGCTAGATTTATTCCTCTCCCCAGTCCACAGCTGAGATTTATGGGTGAATCTCTCAGTTTATGCATGTTAACCTGTCCGTGTCATGGCATTACAGTAAATTGTTCGCCATGAATGATGTCTGTGTCGCTTTATTTCGTAAGAAATAGAGAAGTCAATTAGAGAAAATAATATTCTCAATTGGATGTATTTATCTTTTTTAGACTTGGTTTTGCCACATCTTTTATTATGATTCACAAAGAGTTTTCCATTTATTTTTTTTCACCCCGTGTAATATACAATTAAGAAACTCAAAACCTCAAAACTTTTCCTTCCTTAGTCATTTGAGGTAAGCAGTTGGCTCCTGCAATGCCCTGTTAGAAATTTAAATGTGTGTGTGTGGTTTTATTATTATTATAGAAAAACTCACAAATAAGACTTGTTTGGTATTCAGTTTGAATTGTATCACACCGATTTGCAGTTAAAGCCAGAGATAAGTGACTCTCTTCTACATTTATCCCAATTTTTCAAAATTAAAGGCATTTTAATCTGTTTCTCTTAGAAGACTTGCCTTTAAAATCCCTGTTACTAAGCAGGGATTATTTCTCAAAGGAACTGGAGATAGATTTGAAATAATGCAATATTATTAAACTAGGTTTTCCTCGAAGAGTATTCCATAGAACTGAGGGGACAATGTCATACAAACTATAAGCAGGTACACATGCATCATTACCATTTGTATTGAATTTATATTTGAAATGAAGAAGTGTGTCAGTGAACAGCATTAAACCATATAGCCATCCTTTCCCATCCCCACACGTAAAGCACACTGATTGAAAAGTCCCTTCCCCGTTGTCGTCACTAAATCTAAGTCGTTCTGACTCTTTGTGACCCCATGGACTGCAGCACACCAGGCTTTCCTGTCCTTCACTGTCTGCTTGAGTTTTCTCAAACTCATTAGAATATCATATTGCTGCAGGCAGGGGGACCCCTTCCAGGGTCCAAGAGTGGTCTGTTGTCTAACACTGAGAAATGAATTTTCGAAGGAGACACACGTGCAAGAGACTTGACTGTGAAGGGGCTCCTGGGCGAAAAGCAGTAGGGTGAGGGGCGCCAGGAGAACTGCTCTGCGGTAAGTCTACCAGGTGGTGGTAGTTTGTTCGTTCGTGCTCCTTACCAGGACCCAGTGGTTACCACTGTGCCTGGCCAGGGAGGGTGGTTCCCGTCAGTGCTTCCCTAAAATATCATTCCAATGTGAACTTTTCATAGGGTTTCATAACCTATTGCAGTGAAAAGGGGAAGAAAAAAAAAAAAACAAAAAACAGGAATCTTTTTTTTTCTTTCCCTGAACATTCCCAGTTTCTTTACTTTAACAGCTCCTTACTCTGCATATCTGTAAGTTTACGTTATTGCCCACCTAAATCTGCAGGAGCTCCACTTCACACCTATTTCCCTTTGACTCTGTGCTAAATGGGCTTCCCTGGTGGCTCAGCTAGTAAAGATTCCACATGCAGTGCAGGAGACCTGGGCTCCATCCCTGGGTTGGGAAGATCCCCTGGAGAAGGGAAAGGCTACCCACTCCTATATTCTGGCCTGGAGATTTCCACCTAGAGCCAGATATCCTTGAATGTGAAGTCAAATGGGCCTTAGAAAGCATCACTATGAACAAAGCTAGTGGAGGTGATGGAATTCCAGTTGAGCTATTCCAAACCCTGGAAGATGATGCTGTGAAAGTGCTGCACACAATATGCCAGCAAATTTGGAAAACTCAGCAGTGGCCACAGGACTGGAAAAGGTCCTTTTCACTCCAATCCCAAAGAAAGGCAATGCCAAAGAATGCTCAAATTACCGCACAATTGCACTCATCTCACATGCTAGTAAAGTAATGCTCAAAATTCTCCAAGCCAGGCTTCAGCAATAAGTGAACCATGAACTTCCAGATGTCCCAGCTTATTTTAGGAAAGGCAGAGGAACCAGAGATCAAATTGCCAACATCTGCTGGATCATCGAAAAAGCAAGAGAGTTAGAGAAAAACATCTATTTCTGCTTTATTGACTGTGCCAAAGCCTTTAATTATGTGGATCACAATAAACTGAGGAAAATTGTGAAAGAGATGGGAATACCAGACCACCTGACTTGCCTCTTGAGAAACTTATATGAAGGTCAAGAAGCAGCAGTTAGAACTGGACATGGAACAACAGACTGGTTCCAAATAGGAAAAGGAGTATGTCAAGGCTGTATATTGTCACCCTTCTCATTTAACTTATATGCAGAGTACATCATGAGAAATGCTGGGCTGGAGGAAGCACAAGCTGGATCAAGATTGCCGGGAGAAATATCAATAACCTCAGATATGCAGATGACACCACCCTTATGGCAGAAGGTGAAGAAGAACTAAAGAGCCTCTTGATGACAGTGAAAGAGGAGAGTGAAAAAGTTGGCTTAAAGCTCAACATTCAGAAAAGGAAGATCATGGTATCCAGTCCCATCACTTCATGGGAAATAGATGGAGAAACAGTGGAAACAGTGTCAGACTTTATTTTTTTGGGCTCCAAAATTACTGTAGATGGTGATTGCAGCCATGAAATTAAAAGACACTCCTTGGAAGAAAAGTTATGACCAACCTAGATAGCATATTGAAAAGCAGAGACATTACTTTGCCAACAAAGGTCAAGCTAGTCAAGGCTATGGTTTTTCCAGTAGTCATGTATGGATGTGAGAGTTGGACTGTAAAGAAGGCTGAGCACTGAATAACTGATGCTTTTGAACTGTGGTGTTGGAGAAGACTCTTGAGAGTCCCTTGGACTGCAAGGAGATCCAACCAGTCCATTCTAAAGGAAATCAGTCCTGGATGTTCTTTGGAAGGAATGATGTTAAAGCTGAAACTCCAGTACTTTGGCCACCTCATGTGAAGTGTTGACTCATTGGAGAAGAGTCCCCCCAATGCTGGGAGGGATTGGGGGCAGGAGGAGAAGAGGACGACAGAGGATGAGATGGCTGGATGGCATCACCAACTCAATGGACATGAGTTTGAGTAGACTCTGGGAGTTGCTGTTGGACAGGGAGGCCTGGTGTGCTGGGATTCACAGGTTTGCAAAGAGTTGGACATGACTGAGCGACTGAATTGAACTGACTGAGACTCCCGTGGGGAGTTCCCTGGTGGCTCAGATGGTAAAGTGTCTGCCTTCAATGCTGAAGATCCAAATTTGATCCCTGCGTCAGGAAGAGCCCCTGGAGAAGGAAATGGCAACCCAGTCCAGTACTCTTGCTTGGAAAATCCCATGGAAATGGGGTGGGGCACAGTTCTTTAGGCATGAGCCTACAGTGTTCCCCTCTCCTCAGACTGAGAATTAAAGTCACCTTTCTATTTTCTCTAAACTCCATCTCTGTATTCTTCATTCAGCTTTGGTGGGCAGAGAAGGCCAAGATTTTAGCCAGCAACATATCATGATGGCTATTGAGCTACAACTGTACTTCAATGGAATCATAGTAGGAGCAGGGAGACTTTATGTGAGAAGGGTGGCTCAAATTGGCCATCAGAGGACATGCACGTGAGCAGATCACAATAACAAAAACATGATAAAGACTTCAGAACATTTGCCCAAGAGGAATTGTTGTAAAGTAAATTAGCATAACAGTACGTTATTTGTATTGGTGCTTTTAAGAATCTGCCCGAAATGCAGGAGACCCCGGTTCGATTCCTGGGTCAGAAAGATCCGCTGGAGAAGGGATAGGCTACGCATTCCAGTATTCTTAGGCCTAGGGTTCCAAAGAGCTGGACACAACTGAGTGACTTTCACTTTCACTTCCAGTTAATAATACACAGAAGAGACTTCCAAGGACATATCTGATTCCTGAAACTTGTGCAAATTTCCCAATGGGACTAGAGAGGCATTTCCAATGGAAGCCCCCAGATATTCTAGGATACTGGTATCCTTTACCATTTTTTCTGTCAAATCACGCTTTTAAATTTTATTTTTACTTTATGAAACTGAGGTTGAGTAGTACAAATCAAGGGAATTCAAATAACACAAACACACTTCTATGATTGAAAGTATTAATACAAGGATGTGACTTTGGCAGTTACCAGCAATCCACTTTCTCCTTGTACTGTTGTTCCATTATCAGAAATAGAAGAGATGTAGGTATGATCACAGGAGCTCCAAGATATGTCTTCCCAGAATTATGATCAAATATCTAATTTTTTATCAGTACAGTTAATAAAAAATGATCTAATTAAAGGGGTATTTTAGTCCACTATACTTTCTATTATATGACTTGTATTTCAAAAGTAATGAATGNATCCCAATTCTTAGGGTTTTGTGGAAATAAGAGCCTATAGATGTATATAAGAGTTGGATATTTAATCATGCACATACATTGAAAATAACTCATCAATTTTATTGATTCTCCCGAGGAACAGAGCAATTGAGGAAGGAAGTGGAGTTGAGTTCAGCTGAACAAACATTCAAATGATGCCTCCTTTGCATTTTTCCCTCTGCTAGAGGCTATGGGATTCAGGGTCAGTATTTGAAGAAGCCAAAAGTACAGTAAAGGAAGCATACATAGCCTTTAAGAATTTTGCTAGAAATATGCAGAGAATGCTATTAGAACACAGAAGAGAATCATCTAAAACAAGCTTGGGTGAAAGAGTCATAGACAGATGGGTTGCCGCTTGAGGAGAAAGTGTTAATCAGCTAAATGAAGAACGGGGTGGATGAACATTATTAACAGAATGCTATGCCACACTAAGATAAAATTCCCAAGAGTTTATGCTATATGAAATCAAAACCATTTCGTACTGATGTACCATAAAGAGACGAAAGGGAAGTAAAAGACTGTAAGTACAGAATGATAAGCACTTTTTCTTTTGCCATTTATGTTTTATTATTTTTTTACTTTATTTATGTATTTAGAATCACATATTCTTTTCGAGATATGTCATTTACACATATTTTCTCCAAGTATGAGGACAGTCATGTCATTCTGTTAATAGTGAAGTGTTAGTTGCTCAGTCATACCCAACTCTTTGAGACCCCTGCCAGGTTCCTCTGTCCATTGAATTCTCCAGGTGAGAATACTGGAGTGGGTAGCCATTCCCTTCCCAGGGGATCTTCCTGACCCAGGGATCAAACCTGGGTCTCTTGTATTGCAGGCAGGTTCTTCACCATCTGAGTCATGGGGAAAGCCCTTTTAAAGAATGGGTGGTTTAAAATGTAAGCAATTCGATTAATGATTTTTTTTATGAATTTTGTTTCTGTGTTACACAAGAACTCAAGAATCAAAACACTTTTCTTCCTTTATTTCTTGTTGAAACTTTACAATTATACACTTTTTGTAAAGGTCTATGATCCATTTAAATTCATTTTTAAATGGTATCAAGCATGGATTAATGACTATATTTTTTGTTATTATTATTTTTTTACTTTACAATATTGTATTGGTTTTGCCATACATCAACATGAATCCACCATATTTTTTATATATTGCTAGTAAATTGCTCAGAGAAGGCAATGGCACCCCACTCCAGTACTCTTGCCTGGAAAATCCCATGGATGGAGGAGCCTGGTAGGCTATAGCCCGTGGGGTCGCGAAGAGTTGGACTTGACTGAGCAACTTCACTTTTGCTTTTCACTTTCATGCATTGAAGAAGGAAATGGCAACCCACTCCAGTGTTCTTGCCTGGAGAATCCCAGGGACGGGGGAGCCTGGTGAGCTGCCGTCTATGGGGTCACACAGAGTCGGACATGACTGAACCGACTTAGCAGCAGCAGCAGCAGTTAATTGCTCCAGCTGAATTGATCAATTAACCAGATATGTGTAGGTCTTTTTCTGGATTTTATTTCTGTGTTGAATTTTATTGACCTGTCTAAATTGACACCAGTACATACCCTCTTGAATGTTGTAGACTTGTAACGAGACTTGGATTCAGATAGTATAAGTCCTGAAAAACTGCCTTTTCTCTTTACTTCGTTGAATTTCTATATGTGTTTTAGAGTCGGTTCATCATCATTAGCCCCTGGAGGAGGGCATGGCAACCCACTCTGATATTCTTTCCTGGAGAATCCCATGGACAGAGGAGCCTGGTTGGCTACAGCTCATAGGGTTGCAAAGAGTAGGGCATGACTGAGCAACTAGACACAGCACATAATCTTTAGCACAAAATGCTATGAGATTTTTTATTTAAATCTTTTTGAATCTATGAATTAATTTGAGAATTTTCATCTTAGCAATTGATTCTTTTGACCCAAGAACACAGAATGTCTTCCACTGAACTATGTCTTCTTAAACTCTCTCAGCAAATTTTGTGGTTTTCAATGCACAGCTCTTACACAGTCATTATCCGCTTAATGTCTTCAGTTTTTTTCCAATGAGTCAACTCTACATGTCTTAGGGTATTGGAATCTGGTTCTATTTTACATGGCATTTTAAAAATTGAATTTAGATTTTTAATCTGGTTTGTTGCAAATATGTAGTTATATAATCAGTTTTTGAATATTGATCTTATATCCATTCAAAAGCTATTATTTATTCTAGTTGCTTTTCTACTGATTTAATGAAATCTTCTAAAAAGACAATTAAGAAATGTGCAGTTTCATCTTTTACAAACAGGATGTCCTTTATTTCTATTTTTGTGATGCCTAGAACCCCTAGATGGAGAAGGCAATGGCACCCCACTCCAGTACTCACAAATCCCATGGATGGCGGAACCTGGTAGGCTGCAGTCCATGGGGTCGCTTAGAGTCGGACACAACTGAGCGACTTCACCTTCATGCATTGAAAGAAATGCAACCCACTCCAGTGTTCTTGCCTGGAGAATCCCAGGGACAGGGAGCCTGGTGAGCTGCCGTCTATGGGGTTGCACAGTAGGACATGACTGAAGCGACTTAGCAGCAGCAGAAGAAGAACCCCTAGAAGTAGCTATAGTAAGAACAGACAATCTAGTCCTGTCCCCAGCTTAAGGGGAAAGCTTTCAGCCTTTCCCTGTTAAATATCATCTTAGCTATAGAGCTTTTGTAGACTTGTAGTTTTTTTTTTTTTTTTTTTGTAGGTAAACTTTGTAAAGTGCCCTTTTAATTTTTCTTTACTGAGAATGTCTTTTCTTTGTTTGCTTGTGTGTGTGTGTCAGGGCGGGGGATTGGTGCAAGGAGAGGGCTTTTAATAAATGCTATTTTGTGCCTCTATGGAAATAGCTTTTTTCCTTTTTTTCTGTGGATATGCTAAGTTTAATTGCTTTATTTTCAGATGTTAAGACAACCTTTCATATTCTTGGAAAATTTCACCTTGTATAATGCATAGAGGATAGAAGATAGATATTTCTTATTAGAATAAAGGAGAATAATAGTTTAATCTACTTTTTTGCTTTTGTATTCAACATAAAGCAAATTTGAGCGGAAATTATGAAGTTAATAATAGACATAATTCAGTTCAGTTCAGTTCAGTCACTCAGTTGTGTCCCACTCTTTGTGACCCCATGAATGCAGCACGCCAGGCCTCCCTGTCCATCACCAACTCCCAGAGTTGACCCAAACTCATGTCCATGGAGTTGGTGATGCCATCCAACCATCTCACCCTTTGTCGTCCCCTTCTCCTCCTGCCCTCAATCCCTCCCAGCATCAGAGTCTTCTCCAATGAGTCAACTGTTCACACGAGGTGGCCAAAGTATTGGAGTTTCAGCTTTAGCATCAATCCTTCCAAAGAACACCCAGGGCTGATCTCCTTTAGAATGGACTGGTTGGACCTTCTTGTAGTCCAAGGGACTCTCAAGTGTCTTCTCCAACACCACGTTCAAAAGCATCAATTCTTCGGCACTCAGCATCAATTCTTCACAATCCAACTCTCTTACATCCATACATGACCACTGGCAAAACCATAGCCTTGACTAGACGGACCTTTGTTGGCAAAGTAATGTCTCTGCTTTTGAATATGCTATCTAGGTTGGTCATAACTTTCCTTCCAAGGAGTAAGCATCTTTTAATTTCATGGC
>SJYQ01003227.1:775586-810883 GCA_006410935.1 Redunca redunca
TACATATACATATATTATATATATATAATATATATATATAGGCTAATTCATCAGCAGGGTTTGAAAATTACATGAAACAGTCAGTGAGTTCACTTACCTGAAGTAAGGTGACATTTACCCAGAGTGGACTTGTTCATCCATCTCTGTTAGTCTCTGATCTCAGGTTACAATTGCACTCCTATGGTAGGAATCCAGTCTATATTATGAAACAAAGACAGAGATGGTGTCCATGAGCCTTTTAAATACCAGTTAAGTAATTTCTCTCCAACATGTCTGTAGAACTTATCTTTTCCATTTTATTTTTTTTCTTCAGCTGTGGTTCTTTTCCCTTCTTCAAAACTCATTGAAAAAAGAGGATTTGGTAGATTTGTTTTATTTTTATTTTTTGACAGGAGGTGGTTAACAATATGCCAAACATAACTAGTTATGCCACTTTTCATTTAGTGGCATCTTGCATGCAGCTGTGAATAATTGTCCCCATGCCAAATAGTCTGTGGAGTTATCATTCCAGGGCGGATTTATTAGTCAGCATATATTTAGTAGCATAAATCTTAAATTAGCAGTAATATCACATGGAGGTCTTTGGAAGCATTTAACTTTGATTAGCACTTCATTTTACAAACTCTCATTTTGGAATAGAGAAATACACTTTCATAAATTCAGCAACACCCTTTTGAAGCCTAAGTTAACCCTAAAGAACATCGTGTTAGCAATTTCAGATATATAATACAATCATCATTAAGCAAAATTCTTTAATGTCTAAGTTAACCCTAAAGAACTTAAAAATTATACTGAAGATTTTGATTGGGGATTCATCATAGGGTTCATGAAGGCTGAGCACAAAAGAATTCATGCTTTCAAATTATGGTGTTAGAGAAGATTCTTTTTTTTAATTTAAATATAGGATTTATTATTATTATTATTATTTTACTTTACAATATTGTATTGGTTTTGCCATACATCAACATGAAGAGTCCCTTGGACTGCAAGGAGCTCACACCAGTCAGTCCTAAAGGAAATCAACCCTGAATATTCATTGGAAGGGATTTTGATGCTGCAGCTGAAGCTCCAATACCTTGGCCACATGATCCGAAGAGCTGGTTCATTGGAAAAGACCCTGATGCTGGGAAAGACTGACAGCAAAAGGAGAAGGGGAAGGCAGATATGGCTAGATAGCATCAGTGCCTCAATGGGCATGAATCTGAACAAACTCCGGAAGAGAGAGAACAGAGGAGCCTGGCATGCTGCAGTCCACGGGGCTGCAGAGAGTGGGACACTATTCAGCAACCAAACAGAGAACAATAGGGTTGATTGGTAAAGGTCAACGACAAGAGGGCATTTTTCACTAAATAACAATAATAATAAATGTCTGGAGAGAGCAGCATTTTTATAATTCTAACAATTTCTTGTTTGTTTGAGCCACAACAGATTAATTTTATTAAAAAAAAATTGGAGGCATGATCTACAGTGAAGGTCCTTGTGGGCATGAAAAGAATCCTCAATGAAAATTCCCTTGTTTAAGTAGGTTAGATAAGTTAAACATAGAAAATCTGAGATTATTATATTAACATTCTATTTGCTTTTAAATAAATTTAAAAATTAACATAACAAACTGTAGCCCTTTTAAATATTTGAAACTCGTCCTTCATTGAGTATATTTGATTCATTAAGTGTACTTAGGATTCACTCAGAAAAACAGAAGTCACTTTGGTTTTAAAGATTTCAGCTAGATTTACAGGGAAACCATTGCCAGGGTCTCCACCCGCAGCCTCAGAGGGATGGGTGGGGTGGTCCTCCAGAGCTCACAGAGAAACTCCCTGGGTCCCCTGGAACATCTGAAAGTGAATGTGTTAGTCTAGGAAGAGCCTTATCCTATTTTGGAATGTAGCACTTGGATGTGTGATTCTCAGGCGCTCATCAACAAACCACGTAGAAATTTACTCCTGCCATTCATTCACCCACTCAGTTGAAACAATTATCTTTCCCTTCCAACTGTGAAATGTTGTATGACTGTTTGTCAAAGGCAGAAGAAGGGAGTTTCAGGAAATGTCGTCCCAGACTCTTTGGAACGATCTATTACACTCGAGCTTTACAAGGTGGAGATGAAAGTGATGCTGATCGCCACTAAGGACAATCCAGCTCACTGATCAGTTACATGAATTGATCATTACTCTCTATTAAACCAACAAAAATAGCTATGTATTTGCTATTGCCTATGCATTTAACACAGTAATCACAAATTAATACACATCTACAAATTGTATCCAGCATGCTAAAATCCAAAAAACAGAAAATACAGGTTGTTTTTTTTTTAATTCATTTATTAGCAAATTTGACCTGAACAAAACTCATGTTGAAAAAAACTGTCCCACATAGATATGGCAATGTGTTGTATATGTAAGATATTTATATTGAATTTTCTTATATTTGCTGGAGAAATTTCAAAGTGTTTGGCTGTTGAATTCTGCATCATCTTTCTCAAATCAGAAAAATCTAAATTCTGAAACACATCAGATCTGATTTCCAGAATGGGAGTGTGAAATGGCATTTTATGGATTATCTTTTCTATTAAACTTTACTGAAATGATACTTTAGCAAAATAATTTTTCAAATTATTACCTCNCATTCCACTTTTATGTTTCCCTTAAATCTAATAAGTTGTCTCTTATGGAACAAAAATAAAGTGTATTT
The DNA here is from genome assembly GCA_006410935.1 of Redunca redunca. Lineage (NCBI taxonomy): Eukaryota > Metazoa > Chordata > Mammalia > Artiodactyla > Bovidae > Redunca > Redunca redunca. The sequence continues at coordinate 778,278 of SJYQ01003227.1, forward strand.
AAATTATTTTTATATTTTATTACCTAAGTAGTAATATTAATATGTGATACAATTAAAAAAATGCTGAATGACAGTTTAACTGAACTTTGCCAGATGAAACAAGAGATTTAGTCTAATGATTTTGACCTTAATGGATATCATTATTATTTAGGATAAGTACAATTCTATGACCATAACCCTAAACAGTATGACTGCCAAGAATTTACAAATATATTTCATCCATGATGCTTATGGCTATTCATATTCATGTGATCATTTTCTCCTTAATGCACAGAATTTAATTATTAAAAATCCTTCTGTTTTCCTTTCATATTCAATCACAACACAAGATACAGATGAAAACTATATTCTCTGATTCAAAGCAATCAAGGTCTTTGATTTTGATCATATTTTTAGCAATTTAATGTGAAATAGAGGAATCTTCCTTTTTAAATGTTTTTATCATCATGGTTTGGCATTAACTATTGAATTATTCCCTGTTGGCTCAGATGGTAAAGCATCTGCCTGCAATGTGGGAGACCCGGGTTTGATCCCTGGGTCGGGAAGACCCCCTGGAGAAGGAAATGGCAACCCACTCCAGTATTCTTGCCTGGAAAATTCCATGGATGGAGGAGACTGGTAGGCTACAGTCCATGGCGTCGCAAAGAGTCGGACATGACTAAGCGACTTCACTCCACTATTGAATTATTTACACAATTTATGAAAAGGGGGTGGCAGAGGATGAGGTAGTAGATAGCATCAGTGACTCAATGGACAGGAATTGGAGCAAGCTCTGGGAGACAGAGAAGGACAGAGGAGACTAACATGCTACAGTTCATAGAATGTCAAAGAGTCAGACAGGCTTAGCGACTGAACAGCAACACAAATTTGTGTAATTGTAATTGGTGGAATCTATCACTTCACTTGCTATGATTATGTTTTCATATAATGGAACCAAAAATGTGAAGCTTAATCAATTGTCTAGTTCCCTGAAAAGGGGAGAGCTGTCGCATAGAGAAGTCCCAATCTATAGTAGGCATTGTGTAAGTCATACATTTCAGTAAATATTCTTAGTTTCAGGAGAAGTTTGTTATAAAAGTATAGTCTTATCAATATCCTTCTATACAGTATCAGCAGCTAATGGATTAACCTATGTGGGAAAAATGTATAGATAGTAATTATTTTAATATGATATAGTATTATAAATTTTCAGAAATGTTTGAGAGTGTAAATGTTTATTAATGTCGTTTGCAATCTTTATGGATTTAGTGATTAGAAGAAAATTATTAGGGTCTAATTTTGTTGTTATTGTACTCTTTTTTTTCTTTTTTTCCTGTCAATCTGGATACATTGTAAATAACTGTTCAGTAATATAGACTGGATTAAGGCAGAAAAGAGTTGAATCTGGACTTTACATTACTAGCTGAAAAAACTTTGGGCACACAAGTTTCCTACTAGATAGCAAGTCTAATATAATGACCTAATTTATTGGGCTGCTTTGAGGGTTACCAAAAAAAAAAAAAAAAAAACAAAATCAGTGCCTATTAAATCTTAAACTTTAAAAAAAACATAGCTTTATTAATATCTGACATGATATGAAATCCCTCAAATAAGCCCTTTTATGACATATAAGTTGGCTTATAATAATTTGGTCCAAGTTCTGGGAATGAAATTTCCATACAGTTTTCAATTGTTAGGAATTTAACCTCTCTCCAATGTTGCTGAAATAAAACAGAACACTGAGCTCAGAGACTAAGCATGTAAAAAGAGAGACAATCTCTTGTAATTTATCAAAATTTCCACCTAATCATGCTGCCGAAAATACTTCTGCTTAGAAGTATGTACTGAATGCTGTTCAAAGCAAGTTGAAGAGAGTTTTCACATTCCAAGGTTTAATAATTTTATGTATTTTTAAAAAACAGGACACAAAGTAATTTTAGTTACTTCAGTTTGATTTATGACAGTTAGACAAGACAGAAAAACATGCTAGGATGATCTTTCACTAAATAATATGTCACACTGACGTCCATAAAGAAAAAGTAAAACTTGACTCTTAACTTCACACTATGTGCCACATACACAAATCAAGGGACAGAATGAAAAAGACTGAAGAACTTAACTACAGTTAAACTAAAATTTTACTTCTGCAATAACACAATTAAGAGAATAAAAAGTAAAGCCTCAAAGTGGGGGGAAGATACCTGTAATGACAATAACTGACAAAGGGAATGTTTAGACCACTTTGACAAATCAATAAGGAAAAAAAAAAGCTATTTAAAAGATATTATGAAAAGCCAATTGACTAAAAGATTCAGACAGAAATTCACCTACTTAAGAATTTGCATAAGCGATTGGCATTTGAAAAACTGTCAAGCTCCATAATTATTAAGAAAACAAACATCAAAATTACTACGGCTAGAAGGAGCTTCCCCAGTGGCTCAGATGTTAAAGAACCTGTCTGCCAGGCAGGAGACCTGGGTCGATCCGATCCCTGGGCTAGGAAGATCCCCTGGAGAAGGGAATGCCTTCCTACTCCAGTCTTCTTGCCGGGAGAATTCCATGGATAGAGGAGCCTGGTGGGCTACAGTCCATGGGGTTGCAAAGAAGTGGGCATAACTGAGTGACTTACTATGGATAGAAGACACATATCCAGAACGGCAGACTGACACACTGATGATACAAAGTGATATGTACCAAGTGGTGGCTCTTCTCAAAATTCCTGTTTGAGCCCTGACCCTCAATGTGACTATTTGAAGGCAGGGCCTTTAAAGAGATAATTAAGATTATTTGGGATCATAAAGTTCTAATCCAATAAGACTGGTATTCTTGAAAGAGGAAGAGACACCAGGGATTCTCACCTACAGAAAAAAGGACGCGAGAACACAGTGAGAAAGTGAGCAACTGAAAGCCAAGGAAAGAGAGGTCTCAGGAGAGCCAGTCCTTTCAGTGCCTTGATCTTAGCCTTTCAGCCCCCAGAACTTGAGAAAATAAATTTCTGTCGCCCAGTCTGTGGGTTTGTTGTGACGGTCCTAGAAAACAATCACATCAAGCTCCGGTGAGAAAGGTGAGTAATGGGAAATCTCAGGCTGAGTAAAAAATTGGAAATTTCTCTTAAAAAGTAATTTGCTATTATTTATAGAAACTCTCCTAAGGTCAGTATTTCTCACCTGGGGCAGCTGTCACTCACCTCTCCCCCAGACATCCGCCGGTATCTGGGCACACTGTGTTTTGTTCACTCGGCATTGCATGTGGGAGATTCCCCAGACCAGGGATCGAACTCACGCCCCCTGAAGCAGAAGTATGGACTCCTAGCCACTGGACCATCAGGGAAGTGCCAAGACCTTCTTGGCTGTTCACATCTAGGGGTGATGGTGGTAGTGATAATAACACTGGGATCCAGTGGGTAGGGGCCAGACATTTTGTAATTCACAGAATGGCTCATTAAAAAAAAAAGAATTATTGTCAAGGGGGAGGAGATATATGTATACCTATGGTTGATTCATGTTGATGTATGGTAGAAACCATCATTATATTATTAAGTAATTATTCTCCAATTGAAAATAAAATTTAAAAGAGAAAAAAAAAAGGAAAGAATTATAGTGCCCGAGATACCCGAATATGCCTCCATTGAGAAAACGTGTCCTAAGTAGAAAACCTACAGAACTGCATGTATACGTGCTCCAGGAGATGCATAGAAGACCGTCACGTGTTTATGAGAGTCTAAACTTGGAACCAGTCTAATGTCTAACGTCTATAGAATAGGCAAATGGTGGTAAATCCATGCTTATGGTATTCTTGTTAAGTTGCCCAGTCGGTACTCTACACAGCCACAAGAATGAACAAATTCTAGCTACACACAGCTTATGATTTTATCTTATAAACACATAAGGCTGATCGAAGTAAGGGAGGCAGAGAGCCATGCATGCTGGTACTGTTCAGTCATGTATATTTATGTAGCGAAAATAATGAGAAAAATAAGGATAGGAAGTAGGCTTTAAAAGTCATCAGGGAGAGAGGAGGGGTGATGTGAAGGGAAGCTAACAGTACTCTGTTTCTACTCAAGGGAGGTTCTTTTCCAAGTGTTCAGTTTTAAATGATTCATTAAAATCTACATTTATATTTTATGAACATTTCTACACTTGTATTGCCCAATTTTGAAGAATGTTTCAAATACGTGTATGCATAAATACNGTATTGCCCAATTTTGAAGAATGCTTCAAATACGTGTATGCATAAATACAATATCAAGTTTTTGTTTGTTTGTTTTTTAGTTAAGAAAGTCTTATCCATTTTTGTGACACTTACTGGAGGTATTTATTTCTCTTAGGTCACAAAAATCTTAATAAATATAACAAAATAATGGCTACTTTTTTTGCAAAAAATAAAAAAAAGAAAGAAAACCGAAACCATTCTCTTTCTCTGGATTCAATTAGTCATTCACCATGTATTCATTATATATTATGTTCTAAATACTGTGAAAATCTAAGAGCTGTCAGGTTGGAAAGAAATACTGAGTTTCTAGAAAATAGAGTAGCTTATGATTATATTTTAGATTCAAGATTTTGTCCCATGAGGTCAACAAAATACAATTAAATGCCAAGCTGTGTGGTACATAAGTTTCAAGTTTTGCAAAGTTTAGATCTGGGAGAGAACAGATAAGTTGGGAATTGTCAGTTTAAATAATTTTTTTTTTCTAAAGCTTCATAGAGAAGTAGAATTTCAGTTGGACCCAAGAGAAAGACTGGAGGAAATCACAAAATCAAACAAATTATGATAAATTATCTCTAGGCAACTCCAGAAAGGTTAGAGATCATTGCACAAGAGAATTATTTATTAACCAACTGTTCTTTTGTGCTTTGAAATAATACATGTCTTTTCCATAGTGATGTACTTATACTCAGTTAACAAATAAAGCAATTTAATGGAAAAATCCTTTTTCCTCCTTACACTAGTTAATCCCCAAGTAAAGAATTATGTGCTTGTATAGTGGATCTATTACTAACACAAGTTAATTCCCAAGTACAAAGCAATGTATTTTCATAATGATTGCTTGTATTTCTTTTAAAAAGTACATATGGTTTCATTATTTTAAGTCAATTACTCTTAATTTGGAAAGTTATACTTAGAGCTATTTCCAAACTGAAATAATAGTGGCTCAGTGGTAAAGAATTTGCCTGCCAATGCAGGAGCCATAGGAAATGTGGGTTTGATTCCTGGGTCAGGAAGATCTCCTGGAGAAGGAAATGGCAACCTGCTCTAGAATTCTTGCCTGGAAAATCCTGTGGACAGAGGAGCCTGGTGGGCTACAGTCCATGCTGATATCAAAAGAGTCAGACACGAGTTAGTGACTAAACAGCAACAGATTTCCAAACCAGAAGACCATGATGTGAAGGACTTACATTTGAAATTCCAGTTCCCACTAACAAAGGGAGGATGCAAGTGTTTTGTTCTCATCAACTGCAGCAGAAGAGATTTTCTGTCTTGTATTCATTGCTTCCAAATAATTCTCAAGAGACTCTTAATATAAGGAGTATCAGTCTGGGAATGAATAGGTTCTAGTCTGTCACCATCTAGTTGTTTGGGTTTAGACAAATTTTATCTCTCTGGATTGATGGTTACATTATTTATTCATAATGTGACATGTTTAGGAGATCGGTGAGGTCTTATCTATCCCAGTCAAGGCTATGGTTTTTCCAGTGGTCATGTATGGATGTGAGAGTTGGACTGTGAAGAAGGCTGAGCACCGAAGAATAGATGCTTTTGAACTGTGGTGTTGGAGAAGACTCTTGAGAGTCCCTTGGACTGCAAGGAGATCCAACTAGTCCATTCTGAAGGAGATCAGCCCTGGGATTTCTTTGGAAGGAATGATGCTGAAGCTGAAACTCCAGTACTTTGGCTGCCTCATGAGAAGAGTTGACTCACTGGAAAAGACTCTGATGCTGGGAGGGAATGGGGGCAGGAGGAGAAGGGGACGACCGAGGATGAGATGGCTGGATGGCATCACAGACTCGATGGATGTGAGTCTGAGTGAACTCCGGGAGATGGTGATGGACAGGGAGGCCTGGCGTGCTGCGATTCATGGGGTCGCAAAGAGTCGGACACGACTAGCGACTGACTGAACTGAACTGAACCTGGATTACATTGCACTGTGTGATACATAAAGAATTTGTGAATTGAGTGCCTTTTTTCTTATTAAGGACAGGTGCTTTTGTTTCTATAAATGAGCAAAGCCATATAACATGCCTTGTTAAATAGTGTCTACTGTAGAAATATTTTGCATTTAGGCTCCCATTGTCTTTCCTAACAACTTGAGTTTCCATTCCAGGCTTCATGTGGCTCTAGCAGAGAAGGTGCTATATGCCATTTACTGTAGGGATGTAGGAACTTGGGACAAAGTAAATCAATGCACTCCATTGCACTAGCTAATGAATTTTTCTTTCTTTCTTTGGCCACACCAGGTGGCATGTGGGATCTTAGTTCCTAGACTAGGGATGGCCCATGCGCCCCCTGCTTTGGAAGCACAGAATACAGTCTTAACCACTGGACTGCCAGGGAATTCTCTAATGATTATTTTGATAAGACACAGAACAAGCCAACTTTGGACCATCTAGTCAAAAGATCATTGAAAGCAGAGGGAAGACAAATATTCTTTCTTGCTGGACGTGAACAAGGAAGTAAGTAGCTTTGGATTTAATAAAGGCATCTGGAATGTACATAGGAAGGCACAATGAGGGCAGATTTAAATCAGGATTTCAAGAGTATTATTGTGCCATTCGATCAAGTCTTTACTGAAACTAATGTATTTGATTTAGTCTTCATGTCTATGTCGTTTAAAAAAATCTTTAAAGCTTAAAGTAATAATCCTGCAAATATTACATATGAGGCTGATATCCTCGGGCATTGAGATTTGTCATCTCTGTGAAAATATGTAAAACTCATTGGAATCTTACTTTATGACAAATATATAGGGTTATAGTCAACAAAATCTGTCATTGAGCTCTTCTGTTCCAGAAGTTATGATTTGGAATCCAATCTCTATGGAACGAAAAAAAGTATTTTTGCTTTATTTTTGTTTAATTCACTTTTTTATTATTTTTTTCAATTCAAAGATATAACTGAAAAAGGATGGGACTTGCTATAGAGTATGAATATAGAATCAGAAAATACTGTTACAGGAGAATCATTTTCTCTGTGATTATGCATAATGCTGGATTGAAAAATAAATATTCAGTAAAACACAGGAAAGATTTTCTCTTTGGTTTTGGGGTAAGGCAGAGGTCTGGAATATGTTAGGAAATAGAGGAAGAAAAGAAAGAACAAAGCATAATAGAATAACTTTAAATGTTTAAAAATTTTAAATTATATAAAATGGTATGAATATATAAATGTGTATATATAAACATAAATAAATAGATGCATAAACACACATATCTATATATGATTCCATCATTTGGGTTATGATATAGCTACAAGTAATGTTAATAATTAATTAGTCCTATCTAGAAAGAGTCTGGAAATTTAGTTTACTAAACCTGCATGTACAAAAAGTATTAGAATATTTCTTTACTCATTACACACAGTCCATAAAATGTGATACATCCTTAAAGCTTAATACAGCTACAAAAATGTCAGACATCACACCATAATGTTGTATAATCTGTAAGATAATAAATGTATTTTAGTAAATTATTAGTGAAAGAAAAGAGAGGAGAACACGGAGATGATAAACTAAGCATGCAGACTAAAAGGTCATGGGCAGAACACAAATTAAACATAGCAGAAAACTCAACTCCCTTCCTTCCTGGAAAATCAGGGAACTATATGCTGCTTTAATGAAATTAAGAGCAAAATGTAATTATGACTTTCTTGGTGTGTCTTCTTTTACTTTTTTTATATTGCTTAATTATATTCGGTGGTTGATGACAGTCTCACCAACCTGTCTATGAATTTTATACTCAGGCAGTAGCAGATTTTATACTCAATGTTTAATCAGCATCACACATATTTACATAAAGACTGATTGGAAGAATATTGCTTTTTAGAGCTGTACATTATGGTAATTTTCACCTAAATCCAATACATTAGCTTTCAGCCAGAATGACTAATGATTCCTACCACCTCCAAAGTAGATTGTGGTGTACGGGGACAGTACCAAGAGCTTCAAGCCTCTGTGAATGCCTTCGAAAGTGGCCACATTTTATAAACCAAACCCACCCAGAGGGTTCATTGCTGGATTCAATGCAGAGGCTTTGAGTGAAATTCCATCTAGGCATATACATACTCAGTTTTCATGCAGGTTTTCAAGGTTGGAACTATTAGAGTCAATAAGGATCACTTTATCTTATAAACACTGTCAGATTTTGTTTTGTTTTCTTTAAAGTTTATTGGCACATATTAATACATTGTCTTAAGTTTATGCCTTGTCTCTCCAATGAATGAATTATGGAATGCACGCTTAGCAATACAATGCCTCTTTCAGAGAATATGTTCTCAAGCTTTTGATGAAAGAGGTGAAGAGAAGGTCTTTTTGATCATAAGCCAAGACTTTACTACAAAGTAAAGAGTGTTAAGCAGACAAAATTCTGGTATCCATTGACTAGAACAGCTCATGATACATCTAAGTACTCAATAAATACTTTTAAATGAGTGAATGAAAATGATTTCATCAACTTAGATTTATTCAACAGAGTCTGTTTTATACTGTCTAAACTATATTCAAACCCCACCAAGCTACTGAAAACCAAATTCAAAGGAATTTGAGTCATGCAAATATTTTGCTCCTTACCAAAGATTTCCCTTGATCAGTGGTCCCTAACCTTTTTTGCTGTGGAGACCATTTCATGGAAAAGTTTTCCCACAGATCAGGATAGGGGATTATTTCAGGGTGATTCAAGCATGTTACATTTATTGTGCACTTTCAGTTCAGTTCAGTTCATTCGCTCAGTCATTTCCAAGTCCTTGTTACCCCATGGACTGCAGCATGCCAGGCTTCCCTGTCCATCACCAACTCCTGGAGCCTACTCAAACTCAAGTCTACTGCATCGGTGATGCCATCCAACCATCTCATCCTCTGTCGTCCCCTTCTCCTCCTTCCTTCAGTCCTTCCCAGCATCAGGGTCTTTTCCAATGAGTTTGTTCTTTGCATCAGGTGGCCAAAGTATTGGAGCTTCAGCTTCAGCTTCAGCATCTGTCCTTCCAATGAATATTCAGGACTGATTTCCTTTAGGATGGACTGGTTGGATCTCTTTGCAGTCCAAGGGACTCTCAAGAGTCTTCTCCAACACCACAGTTCAAAAGCATCAATTCTTCAGTGCTCAGCTTTTTTTATAGTCCAACTCTCACATCCGTACATGACTATGGGAAACACCATAGCTTGGACTAAGTAAATGAAGTTGCTCAGTCATGTCCAACTCTTTGTGATCCCATGGACTGTCATGTATCAGGTCCCCCGTTCATGGAATTTTCCAGCCAAGAGTACTGGAGTGGGTTGCCATTGCCTTCTCCAGAGAATCTTCCCCACCCAGACCTTTGTTGGTAAAGTAATGTCTCTGCTTTTTAATGTTATGTGTAGGTTAGTCATAGCTTTTCTTCCAAGGAGCAAGTGTCTTTTAATTTCATGGCTGCAGTCACCATCTGCAATGATTTGTGCATGCTGCCACTGATCTGACAGGAGATACTAGCCCTTGGTCCAGAGTCTGGGGGACCCTGCCCTTGATTAGGCATCTAATTTTTTATTTTCCTTTTGCTATCCAATATTTACCATGATGATAATAATATTTCAATTAAAAATTGGAATGTAAGTGGTGGATTTGATAAACATACACACTGATGAGGCATCCACTGCAGCACTCAACATTCTACTATAGCAAGAGCTTTCCTTCTCTTCTGTTTACTAATTCAGCTTACTAGTTGTACAGACTTATGATTTCATTATTTTTTTACAGACTTGTGACTCATTATAGTCCTTAATTATTTTGATGCTCAAATTTTCCCAGATGTGAACATGAAACTTCCTTTTTAAACTGGCTCTTGTAATACATTTCTTTTTTTTAATGAAAAAATTCAGCTGTTGAATGTAAGCTTTGTATCAGCTGTTGATACTCATATGTGATTATGACAATGGCTGAGATAATGCCTAGCTGTTTGGATTATGTCCATTTTGGCTTATACTATAGGAAACAGTTTTTCTACCACATATATATTTTTTTTCAAACTCTTGCAAAAAAAAAAAAGATTTTTTTGTTGTTGTTCAGTCGCTAACCTGTGTCCGACTCTTTGTGACCCTATGGGCTACAGCATGCCAAGATGTCCTATCCTTCACTATCTCCTGCAATTTGCTCAAATTCACATCCATTGAGTCTGTGATGCTAATTAACCATCTCATTCTCTACAGTCCTCTTCTCTTTTTACTTTTAAATCTTTCCCAGCCTAAGGGTCTTTTCCAATGAGTTGGTTCTTCTTATCAGATAGCCAAAGTATTAGAAGTTCAACTTCAGCATCAGTCCTTCCAATGAATATTCAGGGTTAATTTTCTTTAGGATTGACTGGTTTGATCTCCTTGCAGTCTAAGGGACTCTCAAGAGTCTTTTCCAGCACCACAATTCAACAGCATCAATTGTTCAGTCCTCAGCCTTCTTTATGGCCCAGTTCTCACATCCATACATGACTACTGGAAAATCATAGCTTAAGTATACTGACCTTTGTTGACAAAGTGCTATCTCTGTTTTTTAATACACTGTCTAGGTTTGTCATAGTTTTCCTTTCAAGGAGCAAATGTCTATATTTCAGGGCTGCAATCACTATCCACAGTGATTTTGGAGCCCAGGAAAATAAAATCTGTTTCTAATTCCGTTTTTTTTTCTCCTTCTGTTTGCCATGAAGTGATGGGATTGGAATCAAAGTTTGTAAACTCACTTAGTTAACCATCAATATATATTTACCTTTATGTCTATTATTAACCTGTGCCAAGAAATTAGTACTCTTAATATTTATATCTAATACAAGTAAAACAAAAAAAAATGCATTAACCAACATAATTACACGAGCTTATGTCCAGATTGTTCAGATGATTCAGAATGCATGTAATAAATTTTGGTCTAAATTGTATGGACATGAAAGTATAAAACATTGCCAGATCCTCGGCATCCAGAAAGCTGTTTAATACGTAGTGATTTATAAATTTCTCTTGTAGGAAAATACTTTGCACCCAAAAGTGTTTTGTGGCATAGTGCAACATGTTACAAGTTTGTTATTTTATGTCATTTGTTACATTAGTTTGCGTTGGATTAATATTCTGACTAGAACACTCATCAACAAGACACTGAAGAGACATAGTGAAACTTTGTGACGTGAGCATCATTCTTATTTTCAGAATTGCAATAGTGGCTGAGATATCTAACTGTTTGCCGTGGTAGCTCAGATGGTAAGTCATTTGACTTGTATGCGCATTCTCTTTCTCCTTTGTCTCTACGCCTTGATCCTCAGACAACTCTTCTTGCTAGGAAAAACAACAACAACAACAACAACACATGAAAACCCAGACCTCCCAAAAAATGAGTGCTAATTTTCAACCAAAGCTGACTGGCATATTTTTATATCTTTTGCATAAGCATGGGATGTTACAGATCCAAAAGCCATCATAATACATTGCCTAAAGTAAGACAGCACATACACATAAAACTCCCAAATTAACTGTACTGTCAGTAGCAAGATGTTAAGATAACAGTAGAACAATATGTTTCAAGTAGTCATTGAATCATTTTAAAAATTAAAAATAAAAAAAGAACTTGGGAGTATAAAACAGAGTGGACAAAGTGTCTTACATAACAATAAGTGCCTTACATAACTAAGATCACCATTATGATCCTAATTTAGGGCTGACACATGATCTGTATACAGAAATTTGCTGTTATTTGCCCCATCACTTTCTCATTTAGAGTTTAATCATATTGTTTAACATGATGAGGTCAAAAAATATTGATCTGAAGCTCACTACAAAAACATATATTGCATTTTTTAGTAGGATAAATTGACATTTGTCTAATGGCTTAAAATGGGTATTTGAAAAATAAACATTCCCATTAAATAAATCCTAGAGCTGTATTACTTTTTCTTAACAAGGATGAATCCAAATTTTTATTATATGAATTATACAGTAACAGCCTGGATAAATTCTACATTCAACCACCTCTGGAGTTTTCCTTTCACAAAAAAATAAAAAGGAATATGAAAGGTGTTTTGCTGGATACATTAACTAAATGATAAATTTCCACCAGATTTTAGGGAGTATGGTCTTTCCAGTGCGAGCTGTTCATTTTGATGGGAATTGAGTAAAATTAAAGTTTTTTAAAGATCAGTAATGAAAAGACATACTCTTTCTTTTACACATGAGATGTTGATGAGCACTTAAAAGTGTGGTGACATCAACTTCTAACAAAAATTCAGAGCAAAACACTCTGGAGCATTGCATCAGTTAGCATGTATATGATTGTTCATAATAACTGTATTTGTAAAAGTGGAACCTTATAAACTGTGAATGCCTAAAAACAAGAGAATGGTAAATATATATTCTATGTACTCATGAAATGGAGAATAGTATACATAAATTCAAATGAACAAATTAGAGCTTCACTTAACATCATGTAAATATCATAAATATATACTATTGAATAAAAAAGCATTATTTTCCATGGATACACATATATGCACTGAAAGTATGATGGTATGTATATGAATGAAAACCTCTACAGTGTTCATGCCAGTTAGAAGGATTACCCATACCAGAACAGGACACATGTGATGTCACACATACCACTGCTATTTAGTTGCTAAGTCATGGTCCACTCTTGGTGAGCCCATTGACTGTAGACCACTAGGCTCCCCTGTCCATGGGATTCTCCAGGCAAGAATTCTGAAGTGGATTTCCGTTTCCTTCTCCAGGAGATCTTCCTGATCCAGGGATTGAACCCAAGTCTCTTGCACTGGCAGGCAGATTCTTTACCACATTCCACCTATTTGTACACATTTGCTTTCTAAGCTTGAAAGTGTCCTATAATTGGTTATTATATTGTTTATATGTTCTAAATAATCATAACTAATCTGTTCCTATATACCTGTAGACAAAATTGGCAAATCTCCTGCTTTGCTGTAGTTCACGATTAACCAAAGACATCCTGCATCAGAGATGCCCTGACTGGCCGCACAGATAAACCGCAATAATAAGCCAACACTTTCTGTTCTTAGCCAAAGGTTTTGGCCACCTTATGTTTTACTGTCTTTTAAATACAGTATGTTTAAAAGCTATTTAAAAGGCTCTGAACATTTTACTATCTCCAGGTATTCATCATGAAACCCTCGCACAAGAATTATATTTCTGAAATTCAAAGTGACCACTTTATTCTCTGCTTCCCAGTCTTCATTCACTTCCCATAACCAAAGGGATCAACCAAGAAAATCACGTGTGTGCTACCATGACTGCGTCACTCTTTCTTTGCCTAAGTCTGTAGTATCTCTCTTCCATAGGTACGTCTTGCTCTACTTTCTCCCCCATAATGGCAAAGGCACTGTGTGTCTCTCTGTGTATGTGCTTAGTTGCTCAGTCCTGTCCCACTCTTTTATAGCCCCATGAACTGTAGCCCGCCGGGCTCCTCTGCCCGTGGGATTTCCCAGGAAAGAACCCTGGAGCAGGCTGTCATTTTCTTTTCCAGGGGATCTTCCCAACCCAGAGATTAAACCCATGTCTCTTGAGTCTTCAGGACTGGCAGACAGAACTTCTTATCACTGTGCCAATGACTCTTTAGCTATGCCAAATTATGTACATTTCTTTCAGTGTCTCATGGATTTGAGCATTTGGCTTTTGCTGTTATCCCACTTTATGTTATTAAGAAACCCTTTAACAAGACTGACCTCGGATATCACTCTCCTCTCATCATTATACTGATAGATATTTTTTCTTGTTCTTCCATAACATGGTGTTATCACTATCACTGCTTCATCACACTGCATGCTGATTACAAGACTCGTGAGTCAGATTGTTGCAATTTACATTTCTGCCAAGCACAGTTTAAAACACAAGGAACATGCTTAGAAAACATTTATTACAATGATAATAAGATCAATGATGTGATATAAATTTTCAAGGTAGAGATACCTCCGCTTACTGTTTTACCTTTAATTGCAACCTCCTACTGAGTTAACAGATTAAGTATGTGTTGTCCAGAAGGATGACAAGTTTGTCCTCTCAGCCATAATATCGAGAGAATTGCCTTACCCTTCTTTGCTTCTTCTGCAAAAAATCCCAGATGCAAGAACAAAACTAACAGACTCAGACATGACTGAGAGACTGAACTGATCAGCTGTATCCAAGACTTCTAGGAATGAATTTATTACAAATATTCAGAGTAGATAAGAACATTTAAAAATTGATATCAGTTATATTTTTATCATTAACTTAGTATAGGACAATTGTCAATTTATCTGAGTTTTCTAAGTTTATATTTATCATTGACAGGATGGGGATAGCAATAGAAAATATGAAGCCATGTTTTGTGTGAATTAATAAATTAATATTTGTACAACTTAGCAATTGCTGAATTGCTCAGTTGCTCAGTCATGTCCAACTCTTTGTGACCCCATGGACTGTGCCCCCAAACTCTTCTGTCTATGGGATTTTCCAGGCAAGAATACTGGAGTGGGTGGCCATTTCCTCTGCCAGGGGACCTTCCTGAGCCAGGGATTGAGCCCACATCTCCTGTGTCTCCTATACTGGCAGGAGGACTCTGTGATCTTTCAATTGTCATTGTGTTAGTTTCATTGCTGTTGCCATTCATAGCCAGTGGTTGACAGTTGTTGCCAAGCAGAACGCTCTCTGGGTGTCTTCTCCCTACTGAGTTTTTTAAGAGCAAAAATGTATTCCAGGAAGAATTCCAAACATTATAAATGTATTTTTAAAGCTCATATCGAATAGCCTATGAAATGAGGCCTGTCTCATTTTACCCATGAAGAAACTGATTTATTTGCCCAAAATTGTACTACTAGTGTGGTCTCTAAAACTAAGCTAATGGGTTCTATGTCCATGTTTTTGACCACTGAATTATACCTCCACTGGTGTTAGTTGGAAATATATATATATATTTTTTAGTTTGTTTTTTTTAACAATATTAGAGGAATCATGTGTGAGCAGTAGATATACAAATAAAACAAACATTCCTTCATTTGTCCTTTTAAAAATTAATTTTGTGACAATAATAAAAATAATAATTGAGAGCAATATGCTGAATGAATTAACATATTAATCACCTTCTTGGAAATGTATCTATTGCTTTTTATCATCTACACGATGACAATACCTATGGAAGTAGATCTAAACTGATAAGATGCTATAGCATTTTCAGCAGAATAAATACAAGTATCTGAGTTATGGAAGTCCCCTTATATATTTGACAGGACTACCTTTATTATTAATAATGAATGGTAAATTACCTTGGCAGCATCAAAGCAACTGAACATAACAAAATTGCTTCCCTCATAGTTTAGATGTTAATTTAGCTTTTTCAATACGTGTAACTTTGAGTCTCCTTATGGGACTAATGCCATAATTTCCAAATCTTTTCTTTTTTTTCTTTAATGCTATAAAGGAAGAATCCACTTAAGAACAATGGCACTCCAAATTAATTGTTTCCTCCAGCATTAAAGCCAAGGCTATGTTTTCACTTTTGGCTTTTGTCTGAATTGAAGAGATACTTATGACACATTAAAAGATTTTATCTTTCTGCAAAAGCTACAGCTGGGTGATTCAAAGGAAAAGGAGGCCAACCTATAGCTTGAAATTAACAAGGAACATGGTCATGGTTAAACCCACTGAGTTACTCTCATTTGAGACAAATTGCGGCTAAACCAAAGGTACTTTGGGAAATGTATCAGTAAGGATGATTTGGAAATAAATCTTGCTTTTAAGAGGACCTTTCTTGTCTCCCTTTCCCTCTGGATAAACTATATATTTCTATTTTAATTATATTTTCCATTTTTTAATTTACAATTTCTATAACATTATCTTTTCAACTTATAGATATTTTGGACACTCATAAGAATTAAAGGGTAGTCTATAAGGGCCACATTTAAGTAGCACTTATAAACCTGAAAATCAAATGAGACCTCCTAACCAAAGGCCCTTTTTATTGTATATAATAGTTCATTGCACTTTAATAAATAATCTACAGAAATGGGAATATAGACAATATTAGCTGATTTTTTTTTTTTTTTGCTTTTTCTGATTTTCATACTGTTTAATTATATGAGTGGGTAGCCATTCCCTACTCCAAGGGTTCTTCTTGACTCAGGGATCAAACCTGGGTCTCCTGCACTGCAAGCAGATTTTTTAACTATGTGGGCCACCTGGGAAGCTCCCATATGAGGGGTAAGTACTCTAAAGTATCTCCCATTTTAAAAGTGAAGGAACTAGGTGGGAGATGGATTGATCAATTCCAGAAAATCACATGGCTAGATACTGATTGGCCTGGCATTTAAGCCATATGCTTTCATTCTTGATTTTATACTTAATTATTAAGCTATTCTTTTTCCCATTAAGTAATTCATATATTATGACTACAAAATGTTTCCACTTCTTCTGTTTCTTGCCTTCATGTTCCATTAAAAAAGAAGGTTAAGAATATCATGAAATATAAATCTCCCTGGAATTCCAAAAATGGGTCACAAACGCCATGAACACTGGCCGATGTAGCAGGGAAGAGAAATTACAGGTGGAAGGATTTATCAATAAGAAAGGACTGTGAGAATATTCATGGAAAGTTAGATTCTAATGCTTAGGCTTATATCACCTCTTTAATTTCATAGATCTGCCTGCCCATATTGTACTAAATAAGCAAATCATGCAACTGTTTTTATCCGGAGCTTAACACAATATTATTTTACTTACTTATTTACATAGAAAATATTTATTAAACATCCATATATGATAAGAAATAACTCTAAGTTTTAATGACAAATGTGAAAAAATAGACATATGAATACACAAAATAGGACTTGACACTGTTGATGATGTTCATAGTAACATGGCTATGTATGGGTGACCACAGTAGTTAGTTACAAAACAATTTTTTAAAGGCTGATCAATTTCAGAAAGATTTAAGCCTAAAATGATTGTGACATGCAAGGTTATGAAGGATCCCTTTATAAGAGTAAAGAACTGTGGGTTTTTTTTGCTTTTTATTCTAAGGGACAGAGGGAAGCTCTCCGCTGGGAATGGAATGAACCAGCGTTGAGAGGATAAAGGGCACACAATCCCTGAAATATACAGTTTCCTTTTATTACAACTATAAGAAAATTTCAAAACCATGGGAAAGGAAAAGAGATTTAGCAGTGCCAAGTTATTGTAGTGCTTTAAGTGGCTGAATAGCTTCAGAGTGTTCAATCATAGAGTATTTTTTAACGCTTGCTGCTGTATGGATACTTTCTTATTTAGTTACTTATGCAACAGATTTGATTCAGCAAATAGGCCAGTTGGTTAGACATTTCGGTGACGTGATAGGGCTAGCAGCCACATTGCTGTGTTTTGTGCTAACACAGCTAGATTTCTGTGGTTGGTTCTGGGAAAGGAAAGAGCAGGTTTAGATGGATCTTCTGATCAGTTTGGCTGTGAAGGGTGTTCAGTTCAGTTCAGCCGCTCAGTCGTGTCCGACCCTTTGCGACCCCATGAATCGCAGCACGCCAGGCCTCCCTGTCCATCACCGACTCCCAGATTTCACTCAGACTCACGTCCATCAAGTCAATGATGCCATCCAGCCATTTCATCCTCTGTCCTCCCCTTCTCCCCCTGCCCCCAATCCCTTCCAGCATCAGAGTCTTTTCCAGTGAGTCAACTCTTCGCATGAGGTGGCCAAAGTACTGAAGTTTCAGCTTTAGCATCATTCCTTCCAAAGAAGGGTATAGAGAGTAGGGAAAGCAGCAGTGAAATAGGTGGGGAGTTTATAATAAGTCTTTTTAATTTTTATTTTAATGTGAAATATAAGGTATTTTAAACACTATTGGAAATACACTACCAAGGTGAGACTCAATGCATAAGGGATAACATCGTTATTAGGATGTGCTACTGAAGCCAGGAGGGGCATTGATCACTTACCTTAATGTCTTCACCAAACCAATAGTGCCTTCACCATCACAAAAGGTAAGAATAATAAGAAAGGCCATGTGCATTTGGAACCCAAGTAGTGAAGGATTCCAGTCTGAGGTTAGGTAATTGTCAGAAAATGGGAAGGTGAGAAAATATTTAGGAAGATGAGACATTTGAAAAGAATGGAGAAATTTTGAAATAGTCATTGTAAAGAGAAAGAGATTAAGGTGATCTGAGAAACATGTTAGCAGTCCCTGCTAATTAAAAATGGGTTTTAAAATTATGAGATAAAATATAAATCTTTAGTAAAAAACCAGGTTGCTAAATTATCCTTAACAGTTATAACTTTAACTGTTGAAATACCCCCAATCCCCTCTACACATACAATTCAGAGAGGAAATAGGATGTTGACACTCACAGACCTTGAGACATAGCGAAACATGCAATTCTTTCCCCTCATAGATTTCCGAATTTTCCAAATTTTGTTCAATGAGCATGAGTTCAATTTTTTTATAATTTATATTTCTTGCACATACTAACATTCATTTGTTAATTTATGGATTATTTTCCTTTTATAATCATTACACTTGACGGACATTTTTTTGTACAGATTATACCATACATGAGCCAGTTTCTTACCATTTATACACCAAAGTGAATATTTAAGTCATAAGATATACATGCTTTTGTTTTTAACCTATTTTGAAAGTTTTGAAACTCAAAAACCTTTCAAAAATAATGCAACAAGTACACATACAGTTATTAACCCTGAATTAGTTATTGTTTATAGTCAGCCCTATTTCATCATATATTTCACCATATATAATAAGACCACTACAGATTCTTCTGAAAGCTATCTTGTTCCTTTTCATAGTTGTATTCCCCTTCACTCTCCCCAGAAGCAACAACTACTATAATAAATTGTCTGTACTTCATTTCCGTCTATTGTTTTATTTTTACTATATATTTAATCACCCATAAACAAAGTAAAATATTATATTTTGTGTTATGTTTTAAAATTCATCTAAAATGTTTTATATTGCATGTATAATTCTGCACTAGGAAATTATATTGCATCACTAGCTGTAATTAAAAAGATAATTAAGAAACTATCTTAATTTATTTTGACATAGAAAGAAGAAAACACAGAATGGAATACTCTAAGTGCTACCAAGTTACTAGACCTATATGAATCAATGTGAAGAAACCCTGAAAACATAATGTTCACAGTGTTTTTTGTAGTGAGAAAAACAGATGACTTTACACATGGACATCATCATATGGTCAATACCAAAATAAGATTGATTATATTCTTTGCAGCCAAAGATAGAGAAGCTCTAGATAGCAAAAATAAGACCTGGAGCTGACTGTGGCTCAGAACATGCACTCTTGATTGCAAAATTCAGGCTTAAATTGAAGAAAGTGTGGAGAGCCACTAGACCATTCAGGTATGACTTAAAACAAACGCCTTATGATTATATAGTACAGGTGATGAATAGACTCAAAGGATTAGATCTGGTAACAGAATGCCAAAATAACTATGGGCAGAGGTTCGCAACACTGTACAGGAAGTGATGACCGAAACCATCCCAAGAAAAAGAAGTGCAGGAGGGAAGAGAGGTTGTCTGAAAAGGACTCACAAACAGCTGAGAAAAGGAGAAGCAACAGGCAAAGGAAAAAGGAAAGAAATATCCATGTGAATGCAGAGTTCCAAAGAACAGCAAGAGGTGAGAAAGCCTTAAGTGAACAATGCAGAGAAGTAGAGGAAACAATAGAACAGGAAAGACTAGGGATCTCTTCAAGAAAACTGCAGATACAAAGGGAATATTTCAGGCAGGGATGGGCACAATTAAAGACAGAAAAGGCAAGGACCTAACAGAAGCAGAAGAGATTAAGAAGATGTGGCAAGAATTCACAGAAGGACTATACAAAAGAGGTCTTAATGACCCATACAACCATGATGGTGTGGGCACTCAACTAGAGACAGATATCCTGGAGTGTGAAGACAAGTGTGTCTTAGGAAGCATCATTACAAATAGAGCTAGTGGAGGAGCTGGAATTTCAGCAGGGCTATTTAAAATCTAAAAAGATGATGATGTTGAAGTGGTGCACTCAATATGTTAACAAATTTGGAAAGCTCAGCAGCGGCCACAGGACTGGAAAAGGCCAATTTTTATTCTAATCCCAAAGAAAGGCAATACCAAAGAATACTCAAACTACCACACAATTACTTTCATTTCATGTACTAGCAAGATAATGCTCAAGTCCTTCAAGCTAGGCTTAAGTAGTGTGTGAACTGAGAATTTCTAGATGTACAAGCTGGATTTAGAAAAGGCAGAGGGACCAGATATCAAATTGCCAACATCCATTCGATCATAGAGAAAGCAAGGGAATTCCAGAAGACATCTGCTTCATTGACGACACTAAAGCCTTTGACTGTGTGGATCAAAACAAACTGAAAAATTATTAAAGTGATGGGAATACCAGACTACCTTACATACCTCCTGAGAAATTGGTATGCAGGTCAAGAAGCAACAGTTAGAACTGGACATGGAACACCAGACTGGTCCAAAGTTGGGAAAAGAGCATGTCAAGGCTGTATATTGTCACCCTGCTTATTTAACTTATATGCAGAGTACATCATGTAAAATGCCAGGCTGGATAAATCTCAAATTGGAATTAAGATTTCTGGGAGAAATATCAACAACTGCAGATATGCAGATGATACCACTCTAATGGCAGAAAGTGAAGAGGAACTAAAGAGCCTCTTGATGAAGGTGAAATAGAAGGTTGAAAAAGCAGGCTTAAAATGCAACATTCAAAAACTAAGATCACGGTATCCAGTCCTATCACTTCATGGCAAGTAGATGGGGAAAAAGTGGAAATAGTTACAGATTTTATTTTCTTGGTTTCTAAAATCACTGAGAACAGTGACTGTAGCCATGAAATTAAAAGATGCCTTCTCCTTGGAAGAAAAGCTATGACCAACCTAGACAGCATATTAAAAAGAAGAGACATTACTTTGGTGACAAAGGATTGTATAGTCAAAGCTATGTTTTTTTTTCCAGGAGTCATGTATGGATGTGAGGGTTGGACCATAAAGAAGGCTGAGTGCTAAATAATTGATGTTTTTGAATTGTGGTGTTAGAGAAATCATTTGTGTCCCTTGGACAGCAAAGAGATCAAACCAGTCAATTCCGAAGGAAATCAACTCTGAATATTTATTGGAAGGACTGATGTTGAAGCTGAAACTCCAATACTTTGTCCACCTGATGCGAAGAACTGACTCATTTGAAAAGACCTTGATGCTGGGAAAAACTGAAGGCAGGAGGAGAAGGGGACGACAGAGGATGAGATGGTTGGATGGCATCACTGACTAAGTGGACATGAGTTTGAGTAAACTCTGAGAGTTGGTGATGGACAGGGAGACCTGGCATGCTGCAGTTCATGGGATCTCAAAGAATCAGACACAACTGAGAGAATGAACTAAACTGAAGTGAAGGACAGGGATGCCTGGTGTGCTTCAGACCAAGGGGCGGCAAATAACTGACCATGAGTTAGCTATTGGACAGCAATTAAAAACATGGTCCTGTGCCTGGTGCCCTTGAATGTTTTATGTTAGGAGACAGCATTCCCCTCTTGGGATCTTATCAAATAGCTTCTCTTAGTCACGTTAGGCCTTGACCTTTGGGACTGAAAAATTCCTGTTGGCTTTTTTTCTTTCCCTAAATAATGTATTTCATGCTTGCTTACTATTGCCTTCTTTAAGGCTTTGCTCAGATCAGACCAGGGTATAAAACACTCTTGCTATGCTTGCTTCTTGTAGTATCCTCACTTTATCTGTTAAGTGAAAATTCAGGGTCCTCCTCCATAAGTAAGTTTTTTCTTACACCCCAAGAAGACTGGCACCATACAATCCCCACTTCCAGCTCCCAGGCCCATTTGTTTTCCACTGATACAGAAAATATTACTTGTGGGGTTGTGGGCAGATCTCTTCCTTACTCTCTAAGTCAGCTTATACTAAACCTAAACTTGACCCTGACAGTTTGTAAGATAAATGGTGGAAACATTGTTTTATAGTATCAATATGCCCTAAAGCCAGTGGTCACATAGATATTTCAGATTTGCCTTTGCTATGCTCATCTAAAGATAGTAGCCTGAGGTTTTGAAATATGTAGAAACAGATTTCTCTTTAGTACTCAGTTTCCTTTGTATAAATTCCATTTGTGCCTTGAGGAAGAAACGTGTGTTAGCTAGCTATTGCCATAGTCATCATGTGCATATACACGGGGCATTGGCTGTATCAGCGTTGCTCCAAACTGCTGGTCTGCAGATTGGTGGGGTCTCTGCCTTATTGGTCTTTGGACCCAGGCTGGTGCTGTAGGTCCTAAATGGGTCATGTTCTCATGATAGTCACAGAAGCAAAAGAGAGCATTCCAACTACTTCCTATTATGTCCTAACATTCCTTTTAATAGACAATCAGGAGGCTACAGCCAAAGGCAAGTATACAGAACAGATAGAGAATGAGATATAGAGCAAAAATAATGTACCTACCACGAGGCCACGGAAACTGTATCGATGTATTAGTCTATAAGAGGGAGTGAAAATTTGAGACCAATAATTTAATCTACTGCAGTGCTCATTTCCTGCTTAAATTGTGCTGCTAAAAGAAAAAAAATTGGAACTGCTGAACTCAGCTTTTGTAGAATATCTTTTGTAGAAGAAAGAAACTCTGAAAGCCAGTCTGTTCCATCAGTTAAGACAAAAAGTTTTTCTTCATTGCCAGAAAATTGAATGCATTAATAGACCCAGAACACAAGTACAGTGGTATAATCTTTTCATCTTAGAAAACTGGGAATTCGTAAATCTGCTCTTTTTGTATTTTAATAGCTCTATTTTATCCCTAGTTTTCTGGTTCTAATTAGTGCTTTAAATTGCAAGCTCTTTAGGACTTCCCTTGTAGCTCAGTTGGTAAACAATCTGCCTGCAGTACAGGAGACTCGAGTTTGATTCCTGGGTTGGAAAGATGCCCTGGAGAAGGAAATGACAACCCACTTCAGTATTCTTGCCTGGAGAATCCCATTGTCAGAGGAGCCTGGAGGCTACAGTCCATGGGGTGCAAGAGTTGGACACGTTTTAGAAACTAAACCATTAAAGCCTACTTGGAGGTAGGGATGCCTTTTGAAACAAATTCCTCTGTGTTGGTGAATTAAATTATTGAGTACTTTAAGTAGTAGAAAAGTGGCAAACCAAATCTATATCCAGTTCCAACAGTTCTTACAGGCAGATATTAGAGTGAGACAGTGGCATACATGTGGGTCTTCATGGAGAATTAGAACAATATGTATTTCTGTCTTAATGTAATGCAATATATTTCTTCACATACTCCTGAATGTGTCATCAAGAAGTCCCTTAGGTTCTGTGGAGATGGGAGGAGAAAGTAGAGATAGGTTCCTTGATTCTCTATCTACCCTTCACAGAGAAGGTTTGGGCTTCCCTGACGGCGCAGAGGGTAGAGAATCTGCCTGAAAAGCAGGGCATTTGAATTCAGTCCCAGGGTCAGGAAGATCCCCGGGGGAAGGGAATGGCAAACCCACTCCAGTATTCTTGTCTGGAGAATTCCATGGACAGAGGAGGTTGACAGGCTATATAGCCCATGGGGTCACAGAGTCAGACACTACTGAGTAATTTTCACTTTCAGAGAGGGTTTGACTTTGCAACTACGTCCAGAGATGAGAAGCCAGTTTGAACCTACTAATGTTATTAAGAGGAGGTTCTTGTTACATGGTCCCTAATAAACATAAATAATAATAGAGACCTTGAAACATATTTATAGCCTAACAAAAAAGGCATGTGTCAATTCTAGTGGTTTCCCACAATTAAATAATAATGATGAATTGTTTTCCTTCTCTCTCAATGTAAAATTCATTGCTATTGTTTAGTTGCTCAGTCATGTCCGATTCTGCAACTCCACCAAATGTAGCCTGCAGGCTCCTCTGTCCATGGGATTTCCCATCCAAGAGCACTGGAGTGGGTTGCCATTTCCTTCGCCAGGGGATCTTCCTGACCCAGAGATTGAACCCACCTCTCTTGCTTGGCAGGCAGATTCTTTACCACTGAACCACCGGGGAAGCCCTAAAATCCACCAAGGAGAAATAAAAAGTAAAATATATTGAAATTCAGACTTACAGGTTATTTAGTGAAATCTTGATGGGATATCTGTTGTAGAGTACTAGGATTTAATAAATTTATTCATTTGGCAGATATTTAATAGGAACCTGTTATATGCCATACACTATTTGGGGAGCTGGCATAAGAAATGAAACAAGGCATATAAAGCCCCTGCTCTCATAGGTTGAGGTATACAAAATACATAATATCCTATTATAAGAAAACTCTGTAGGAATCAGCGTCTGGTTAGGAAAACCTGAAATATAATTGAGCAATTGCTAGAGGCTCACCATGGACAGTTTGTGTTAAAAATTCTAAACCAATCTAGTCACTGGGGAACTAGCATGCTTTTGTGAGTTTTAACTCTAATTAAAGACGTCAACCACATTCTCACAGTAAATAATAAAGAAAACTTAGGATTCTGATAGGGGAGTTCAGTTCAGTTCAGTTGCTCAGTCATGTCTGACTCTTTGTGACCCCGTGAACCGCAGCACTCCAGGCCTCCCTGTCATCACCAACTCCCAGAGTCCACCCAAACCCATGTCCATTGAGTCAGTGATGCCATCCAACCATCTCATCCTCTGTCATCCCCTTCTCCTCCTGCCTTCAATCTTTCTCAGCATCAGGGTCTTTTCAAACAAGTCAACTCTTCACATCAGGCGGCCAAAGTATTGGAGTTCAGCTTCAGCATCAGTCTTTCCAATGAATATTCAGGACTGATTTCCTTTAGGGTGGACTGGTTGGATCTCCTTGCAGTCCAAGTGACTCTCAAGAGTCTTCTTCAACACCACAGTTGAAAAGCATCAATTCTTCAGTGCTCAGCTTTCTTTATAGTCCAACGCTCACATTCATACATGACCACTGGAGAAACCATAGCCTTGACTAGACAGACCCTTGTTGACAAAGTAATGTCTCTGCTTTTCAATATGCTATCTAGGTTGGTCATAACTTTCCTTTCAAAGAGTAAGCATCTTTTAATTTCATGGCTCCAATGACAATTTCCAATGATTTTGCAGCCCCCCAAAATAAAGTTAGCCACTGTTTCCACTGTTTACCCATCTATTTCCCATGAAGTGATGGGACCAGATGCCATGATCTTCGTTTTCTGAATGTTGAGCTTTAAACCAGCTTTTTCACTCTCAACTTTCACTTTCATCAAGAAGCTCTTTAGTTCTTCGCTTTCTGCCATATAGGTGGTGTCATTTGCATATCTGAGGCTATTGATATTTCTCCTGGCAATCTTGATTCCAGCTTGTGCTTCTTCCAGCCCAGCGTTTCTCATGATATACTCTGCATATAAGTTAAATAAGCAGGGTGACAACATACAGCCTTGACGTACTCCTTATCCTATTGGGAACCAGTCTGTTTTTCCCTGTCCAGTTCTAACTGTTGCTTCCTGACCTGCATACAGGTTTGTCAAGAGGCAGGTCAGGTGGTCTGGTATTCCCATCTCCTTCAGAATTTTCCACAGTTTTTTGTGACCCACCCAGTCAAACGCTTTGGCATAGTCAATAAAGCAGAAATAGATGTTTTTCTGGAACTCTCTTGCTTTTCACATGATCCAGCGGATGTTGACAATTTGATCTCTTGTCTCTCTGCCTTTTCTAAAATCAGCTAGAATGTCTGGAAGTTCATGGTTCAAGTATTGCTGAAGCCTATCTTAGAGAATTTTGATCATTACTTTACTAGCCTGTGAGATGAGTGCAATTGTGTGGTAATTTGAGCATTCTTTGTCATTGCCTTTCTTTGGGATTGGGACCTTTTCCAGCCCTGTGGCCACTGCTGAGTTTTCCAAATTTGCTGGCATATTGAGTGCAGCACTTTCACAGCATCATCTTTCAGGATTTGAAATAGCTGAACTGGAATTCCATCACCTCCACTAGCTGTGTTCGTAGTGATGCTTCTTAAGGCCCACTTGACTTCACATTCCAGGATGTCTGGCTCTAGGTGAGTGACACCATCATGATTATCTGGGCTGTACAGATATTTTTTTGTACAGTTCTTCTGTGTATTCTTGCCAGCTCTTCTTAATATCTTCTGTTTCTGTTAGGTCCCTACCATTTCTGTCCATTATTGAGCCCATCTTTGCATGAAATATTAGGTGGAGTTAAAGGAATCATTTTGAAATACAGTCATCCCTCAGTATTCACTGGGGACTGGGCACCCTTAATGTGAGTATGCTCACGTTCCTTTTATAAATAGTGCAGTATTTACATGAAACTTACATACATCCCCCCATATACTAGGATGTCTCTGGTAGCTCAGACGGCAAAGCGTCTAATTTACCCTGCAATGCGGGAGACCAAGGTTCGATCCCTGGGTTGGGATGATCCTCTGGAGAAAGGAAATGGCAACCCACTCCAGTATTCTTGCCTGGAAAACTCTATGGACAGAGGAGCCTGGTAGGCTACAGTCTATGGGGTTGCAAAGAGTTGGACATGACTGAGCGACTTCACTTTCACTTTTCACTTTCATGCACTGGAGAAGGAAATGGCAACCCACTCCAGTATTCTTGCCTGGAGAATCCCAGGGACAGAGGAGCCTAGTGGGCTGCCATCTATGGGGTCGCACATAGTCGGACATGACTGAAGTGACTTAGCATCATATATATATATATATATATATATATACACACACACACACACACACACACACACACACACATATACATGTATTTATTTGCAATTTTTTGAATCTGCTCATATGGAAACCACAAGCATAGAAAGCTGACTGTACACAGGAAAACTTTGTCCTTAACAAGTCTGCTCTCAGAAGAAATTATTTATGTAGAATCTAAACTGTAGGGATTTTATCAGAGCTAATTGATCTGGGGGGAGGTAATTTCCCAACTGCAGCCCACTCTAGTCATCTAGTCATCCTGTCTCACTCAACTGGGGGTAAGGGGTAAAAAATTAAAAAAAAAAACACTTGTGAAGTTCACAGTCCAGAGGTACAGATTCACTGAAAAGATTAACTCCTTATTATAGGACTATACAATGCTTCCCTTATCTCACCACCACATTATTGAAATCTTATTTACATAACTTTCTTGAATCTGGTATATCATGTCTAGAAATCAAGGAGAAAAATAAAAGGCATAACCAAATGCAAATAACACATTTTTAAGAGACAGAACAAGAATCAGAACCAGACTTGGCACTGCTGTTGGAATGATCAGACTGGGGATTTAAAGCAGTTATGGTTAATCTGTGAAGGGCTTTAATGGATAAAGTAGATAGTATGTAAGAACAGATGGATAATGTAAGCAAAGTGATAGAAGAGCTAAATACTGCAACAGAAATAAAGAATGCCTTTGATGGGCTCATTACTAGACTGAACATGGCTGAGAAAAGAATATCTGAGCCTAAGAGTATGTCAGTAGACACCTTCAAAACTGAAAAGAACAAGAGGACAAAATTGAAAAAATATATATATACTATCTTATATATAAGACCTACTGTCTTATATATAAGATTTACTATCTTATATATAAGAACTGTGGGACAATTACAATTGGTGTATCTTACACATAATAGGAATACCAGCAGGAGAAAGAGAGAAAGAAATATTTGATATTGTAATGACTAAGAACACCCCCAAATTAATGTCAGACTTAATCATAATCCAGCAAACTCAGAGAACACCAAGGAGGATCTTGAAACTTCAGAAAATTAAAGATAAAGAAAATACCTTGAAGAAAATTAAAATACTATCTATAGATAAGAAAAAATAAAAATTACATATCTACTTCTCTCAGAAACAACACAAGGAAGAGAGTAGAGTAAAATATATAGAGTGATGAGAGAAAAATCCACAAACTGTAGTAGTACCCTATGAGATTATTTTGAAAAGGTTAAGGAGGAATAAAGACTTTTACAGAAAAAGAAAAATTTAGAAAATTTGTCACCAGTAGACTTGATTTTCACAAAATGTTAAAAGAAGTTCATAGAGAGAAGGTAATTACATGGTTAGAAATTCAGGTATATGTAAAGAAAGAAAAATCATAGATAAAGGAATAAGAGTACTTATTCTTTTTTTTAAAATAAATTTATTTAATTGGAGGTTAATTACTTATTCTTAATAGACCTAACAGATAGTGGTTAGTTCAAAATAATAATACAATAATGTATGTGATTATACATATATGCAAATGAAATGGACTATAGCAATGATATAAGGGATGAGAGAAAGCAATAAAATTGTTTTGTCATTATAAAGTATTCACACTACCTATTGGAAAGTAAACTTGGAAAGTTTACTTTGAAACTTGTAAAACACTGATGAAGGAAATTGAAGGTGATACAAAGAAAAAGAAACATATTCCATACTCTTGAATTGGAAGAATTAGTATTGATAAATGGCCATACTACTCAAAGCAACATACAGATTCAGTACAATACCTACAAAACTCCCCATGATATTTTTCACAGTACTAGAGCAAATAATTCTAAAATTTATATGGAACCACAAAAGACCCAGAATTGTCAAAGTAATATTGAGAAAAAAGAAATACAACTGGAGGTATCTCTCTCTCACTTCAGACTGTGTTACAAAACTACAGTAATTAAAACAGCAGGCACAGAAATAGAAACATAGAACAATGGAACAGAATAGAGAGACTAGAAATTAACACACACACATATGGGTCAATTATACAAAGGCAAGAAGATAGGACACTGAAAGGTGAGCTCCTGGGTGTCCAATATGCTACTGGAGATCAGTGGAGAAATAACTCCAGAAAGAATGAAGGGATGGAACCAAGTAAAAAACAATACCCAGTTGGATGTGACTGGTGATAGAAGCAAGATCTGATGCTGTAAAGAGCAATATTGCATAGGAACCTGGAATGTAAATTCCATGAATCAAGGCAAATTGGAAGTGGTCAAGCAGGAGATGGCAAGAGTGAACGTTGACATTCTAGGAATCAGTG
The DNA here is from genome assembly GCA_006410935.1 of Redunca redunca. Lineage (NCBI taxonomy): Eukaryota > Metazoa > Chordata > Mammalia > Artiodactyla > Bovidae > Redunca > Redunca redunca. Next base: position 807,486 of record SJYQ01003227.1, read on the forward strand.
AACTAAACTGGGCTGGAATGGGTGAATTTAACAGGAATTGCTTGGAAGAAATGAAGCAGCCATCACAGTCAACAAAAGAGTCTGAAATACAGTACTTGGATGCAATCTCAAAATTGAAACAATGATCTCTGTTTATTTCCAAGGCAAACCATTCAATACCATGGTAATCCAAATCTATGCCCCGACCAGTAACGCTGAAGAAGCTGAACGGTTCTATGAAAACCTACAACACCTTTTAGAACTAACACCCCCCAAAAATGTAATGAACTATACAAAAAAAATCTTCCCGACCCAGATAATCATGATGCAGCGATCACTGACCTAGAGAGAGACATCCTGGAATGTGAAGTCAAGTGGGTTTTAGGAAGCATCACTATGAACAAAACTAGTGGAGGTGATGAAATTCTGGTTGAGCTATTTCAAATCCTAAAAGATGATGCTGTTAAAGTGATGCACTCAATATGCCAGCAAATTTGGAAAACTGAGCAGTGGCTTCAGGACTGGAAAAGGTCAGTTTTCATTCCAATCCCAAAGAAAGGCAATGCCAAAGAATGCTCAAACTACCGGACAATACACTCATTACACATGCTAATAAAGTAATGCTCAAAATTCTCCAAGGCAGGCTTCAACAATATGTGAACCGTGAACTTCCAGATATTTAAGCTGGTTTTAGGAAAGGCAGAGGAATCAGAGATCAAATTGCCAACATCTGCTGGATTACAGAAAATAAAAACAAGAGACTTCCAGAATAACATCTATCTTGCTTTATTGACTATGGCAAAGCCTTGAACTGTGTGGGTCACTGCAAACTGTGGAAAATTCTGAAAGAGATGGGAATACCAGATGACCTAAATGTGTATGCATGTTTACAGCAACAGTTAGAACTGAACATGGAACAACAGACTGGTTCCAAATGGAGAAAGGAGTACATCAAGGCAGTATATTGCCATCCTGCTTATTTAACTTGTATGCAGAGTATGTCATGAGAAATGCTGGCCTGGATAAAGCACAAGCTGGGATCAAGATTGCTGGGGAAAATTTCAGTAACCTCAGATATGCAGATGATACCACACTTATGGCAGAAAAAATGAAGAAGAACTAAAGAGCCTCTTGATGAAAGTGAAAGAGGATTGTGAAAAACTTGGCTTAAAACTCAACTTTCAGAAAACTAAGATTGGCATTTGGTCCCATCACTTCATGGCAAATAGATGGGGAAACACTGGAAACAGTTACAGACTTTATTTTTCAGGGCTCCAAAATCTCTGAAGATGGTGAAGGCAGCCTTGAAATTAAGACACTTGCTCCTTGGAAGAAAAGTTATGATCAACCTAGATAGCATATTAAAAAGCAGACACATTACTTTGCCAACAAAGGTCTGTCTCCTCAAGGCTATGGTTTTTCCATTGGTCATGTATGGATGTGAGAGTTGGACTATAAAGAAAGCTGAGCACAGAAGAACTGATGCTTTTGAACTGTGGTGTTGGAGAAGACTCTTGAGAGTCCCTTGGACAACAAGGAGATCCAACCCATCGATTCTAAAGGAAATCAGTCCTCAATATTTGTTGAAAGGACTGATGCTGAATCTGAAAATTCAATATTTTGGCCACCTGATATGAAGAAATGACCATTTGAAAATACCTTGATGCTGGGAAAGATTGAAGGTTGGAGGAGAAGGGGATGACAAAGGATAAGATGGTTGAACGGCATCACTAACTTGATGGACATGAGTTTGAGTAAACTCCAGGAGTTGGTTATGGACAGGGAGGCCTGGTATGCTGCAATCCATGGGGTCACAAAGAGTCAGACACCACTGAGTGACTGAACTGGTCTGAATGGATTCCAGTCATGTCCAGTCACTTTTGTGACCTCATGGACTGCAGCACACCAGGCCTCCTTGTCCCTCATGGTCTGCTGATGTTTGCCCAAGTTCATGTCCATTGCATCAATGATGCCATCCAGACATATCCTCTGACGGCCTCTTCTTCTGCCCTTAATATTTCCCAGCATCAGGAACTTTTCTAATGAGCCTGCTATTCAAATTAGATAACCAAAATACTGGAGCTTCAGTTTCAGCATCAGTCCTTTCAATGAATATTCAGGGTTGATTTCCCTTGTGTTTGACTGGTTTGATCTCCTTGCTGTCAAAGGGACTTTCTGGAGTCTTCTGGAGAGAAGACTTTAAGAAAAGAAAATTATCAGGGGAAAAAAAGGAGTGTTATGTAATAATAAAGGACTCAATTTTTCAATATGGCATAACAATCCTTAATGTGGATATGCCTTGCAAGAAAATATCAAAATATAAGAAGCAAAAACTAGTATAATTGCAAACAGTAATAGATGAGCCCACTATTGTGGTAGGAGAGTTCAACAGAGGCTTCAAACTCCTCTGTTAGAAATGGCCAAATCTATCAGGCAGAAAATCAGTAAGTACATAATTGAAATCAACAACATTGTCAGTCAACTCAATTTAATTGACATCTATAGTCTATTTAATCCAACATAATATACATTATCTCAGGCTCCCATGAACATTCATGAAAGTACAATACATTCTGGGCCATGAAACATACCTTAATTAATTTAAAATAATAGATATCATAAATTGTCTGTTTTTAGACCTATGAAATTAAATTAGAAATGAAAAATAGAAGAATAAATGGAAAATCCCCAATGCAAGTAAATTAAATAGTACAGTTCTAAATAATACATAAGTCAAAGGAAAAATCAAGATGATAATTTAAATATTTTAAAGTAAATAAAATTACAATTTACCAAAATTTGTGGAATGAAGCAAAAACATGATGAGTGGGGATTTTCTATTATTGAAAATATGTACTAGAAAACCAGAAAAATCTGAAATCCATCATCTAAGCTTTCACCTTAGAAACCCAGGAAAAGAAGAACAAGCCATGTCTAAAGTGAGCATATGAAAAAAGAAAGTATTTGAATTTGAGCAGAAATGAACAAATCTGAGAACAGGAAATCCAATTAAAAATTATCTGAACCAAAAATTACTTCTTAATAAAGATCAATAAAATTGATAAGCCGTTAGCTAAACTAGTGAAGTGAAAGTCACTCAGTTATGTCCGATTCTCTGCGACTCCATCAACGGTAGCCCGCCAGGCTCCTCCGTCCATGGGATTCTCCAGGCTAGAATACTGGAGTGGGTTGCCATTCCCTTCTCCAGGGGATCTTCCCAACCCAGGGTTCAAACCCAGATCTCCTACATTGAAGGTGGATTCTTTACTGTCTGAGCCACCAGGGAAGCCAACGAATACTGGAGAGGGTAGTCTATCCCTTTTCCAGGGGACCTTTCCTATCCAGGTATAGAACCGAAGGGTGAATTCTTTTCCATCTGAGCCACCAAGGAAGTCCATTAAAAAAAAAAAAAAAAAAAA
>SJYQ01003227.1:818967-840679 GCA_006410935.1 Redunca redunca
CATCTCTCTGACTGACGCTTCTGCTTTCCTCTTCAACTTTTAAGGGCTCGTGTGTTTGCATTGGCTCACCTGGATGATCCATGATCTTATCCCTATTTTTAAAGTCAGTTGATGAGCAACATTAATTATATCTGCAAAGTCCTTTTCCAGCAGTTAGTTTTTAATTGAAGAACCAGAAGGTGGACATCTTGAGGGGGTACTTTTAAAACTCTGCCTAGCACAGTCATGTTAGGGAATGTTGACTTATTTCTAAGAGGTTTGTTATGCCACTGAAAGATTTCAAAAATGAAGGTGGAGGCAGTGGTGATCACGTAAGTATTTGTAGTATTTTCAACTACCAGTAAAATGAAAAAGTAAAGTAGCGTTTCTATCAGGAATGGTGAAAGAGAAATAACGTGCGTGAAAAATCAAGACATTTATGAGAAATTAATGTAGTCAATCCAGCCAGGGTCCTAAATCCACGTAGAAGGCATTTAAAGGGAAACAAGTATTTTCACTCCAGGGAAATTAGCTACCAGCAGAGAAAGCTGAATAAGCAAGCAAATAAAATAGGGAGTTGAACTGAAACACATTGCTAAAACTATTTACGAAGGAAACAAAAGATATTTGGGGAGTGAAAGTGATCAAAATAATCAGGAAGATAAGATATGGGGATCTTGAAATTCCCATGTCTATTTGTAAATATATATTACAGTCGATTTATTTTAAATTACAAGGTGTTTTTAATATAGGGAGTTGTGGAATTAGCATCCCACAAAGCACTGAGCCTGGGACTTCCCAGGTGGCTCAGTGGTAAAGAATCTACCTGCCAAAGCAGGAGACTCAGGAGATGAGGGTTTGATCCCTGTCATGCTGAAAAATGACTGCTTTCCAGAATTTTACCAACTGAACTACCTCCAACACCTATCACTCAGTCAGTGCTATGACATAATGCCTGAAACTTTACTTGAACTTGGAGAAATTCCCACACTAATAACACTACAAGTCTTCGGAATTGTGCCAGTCAGCACCCTTCAACTGTTAAAGGAACTCCCTCATCTACAGATTAATTGCTCCCATTTCACCACCAGCCCCAGGCCAACATTTGGCAACAAAGAGAACCAAGAGCTATGGAGCACCAAAGCTGACTGTCCCTGGAGAAGCCCAGTTGTCTGTGAAACCTCTATTGTAGGATGGTATCTCCTTTTTTCTTAAAACAGGGAGAGGAGGCAGGAGGCCCAGTTGTAGAGAGCTCAGCTATTTTTATTCTTGATTTTCCATTGCCTTCCTTCTACAAGTATATTAGAGAACCATTGGAAAGAGAAAACTATAAAGTGTTGCTTTTTAGAAATGACTATGAAAGATTTTATCACTGCTATACCCTTAAGAGCCTAAGCTCTACACTTTTAAAAAAATGTAGGAGAGTGAGCCTATAATTTCAAGATACCTTGACAGAGCAAAATTTGAATCATGTCTTCCAAGTGCCCTTCTTGGTAAATCTATTTAGAATCAAGCTTAAAAATCACCACCAGCAAATCATTTTCATAGCCCATATGGCAACTGAACTTTTTTCTATTTAATTTTTCTGTGCTGCTTTATCATAAGACATAGGTTGCAAAAAATAATAAGCTGCTTATAAGCTGAACAGGATGAGAATCATAGAGTAGATTTGCAGCTATCTCTTCTAAGGATAGCAAGAAAAATAGGCACTTCAACTTTGCCTTTAGATTTGCAATCAGATTGATGGAAAAAAAACAGCCTCAGGTCTTCACCTTAAAACCTAAATAAACAAACAACCGGCCAGCCAGAGGTATAGAACTGGTAAAACCAATACAATATTGTAAAGTAATTAGCCTCCAATTAAAATAAATACAGTTAAATTTAAAAAAAAAAGAATTTAAAGCCTCAAGAGACAGTTTTCTATGACAGGTTAACCTGGGGTATCCTCTAAAGTACATTGATGAAATCGCCTTCATGTACACTCAAGAAGGTCCCCTGGAGGAGGAAATGGCAACCCATTCCAGTAGTCTTGCCTAGGGAACCCCATGGACAGAGGAGTCTGGCGAGCTACAGTCCATAGGGTGTCAAAAAGTTGGACATGACTGAGCGATTAACACACACTTTGGGGAAGATCTCCTGGAGAAGTAAATGGCAACTCACTTCAATATTCTCGCCTGGGAAACTCCACGGAGAGAGGAGGCTGGTGTACTGCAGTCTAAAGCGCCACGAGCACTGGATGTGACTGGGCACACACAGAAGCACTGAACCTATTTATAATTCTTTAAAGCATGTCAAAAATCAGGTAAAGAAAACTGTACTGAATAGTAGTTCTTCAAGAGACACATTGTAGATGGCTAGAGCATCATTCCTTCCAAAGAGATCCCAGGGCTGATCTCCTTCAGAATGGACTGGTTCGATCTCCTTGCAGTCCAAGGGACNNAAGGTCCCCTGGAGGAGGAAATGGCAACCCATTCCAGTAGTCTTGCCTAGGGAACCCCATGGACAGAGGAGTCTGGCGAGCTACAGTCCATAGGGTGTCAAAAAGTTGGACACGACTGAGCGATTAACACACACTTTGGGGAAGATCTCCTGGAGAAGTAAATGGCAACTCACTTCAATATTCTTGCCTGGGAAACTCCACGGAGAGAGGAGGCTGGTGCACTGCAGTCTAAAGTGCCACGAGCACTGGATGTGACTGGGCACACACAGAAGCACGGAACCTATTTACAATTCTTTAAAGCATGTCAAAAATCAAGTAAAGAAAACTGTACTGAATAGTAGTTCTTCAAGAGACACATTGTAGATGGCTAGAGCATCATTCCTTCCAAAGAAATCCCAGGGCTGATCTCCTTCAGAATGGACTGGTTGGATCTCCTTGCAGTCCAAGGGACACTCAAGAGTCTTCTCCAACACCACAGTTCAAAAGCATCAATTCTTCAGTGCTCAGCCTTCTTCACAGTCCAACTCTCACATCCATACATGACCACAGGAAAAACCACAGCCTTGACTAGATGGACCTTAGTCGGCAAACGAATGTCTCTGCTTTTGAATATGCTTTGAAGTGGTTTGGTATTATCTGAAGGTGGGTTTCAGTTAGTTGCAAATGTACATTGCAAATTCTATGTGAATCCTATCTAAAAAGTAGTGCCATTGGTATGCTAATTAAGGAGAGAAAATGGAATCATAAATGCTCAGTTAAATACAGAGAAGGCAGAGAGAAGAAAAAGTAAAAAACACACAAAAGACAAATGAATAGGAAACCATCAAAAGCATGGTGGACATTAATTCAAGGATATCTCTGATCATTTTTAATTCCTTTGGGTCCTCGTCTGTAAATCCTATTCTGCTTTGACCAAGTTGTATGTGCCAAGGGTATTTTCTTCTCTGTGAATGCCTCTGTTTTTCCTTACACATTTGCTGTAAATAGCCTTGTTTGTATTTACCTTTGTTGTTGTTTTCCTTCCTTCTAATATGCCCTGCAAGATGCCATCTGTAGCTGTGTGGTGCTGAGACTCTCAATCTTGTTAATATGAATACTCGGTCTATATTTTTTTCCTTAACACTGTACTTTCCTTGGAACTGAGATTTTTTTTTTCTTTTTGCTATGGAGAATTTCACCCTTAATCTATCATTTTGTTACTGACTGTGTTCTATGAATCTTTCTTTCATCCGCAAAAGGTCTGTATCTTCTCCCTCAGATTTCTGCACTCTTACAGGTCTTATTAAATCAAGAAGACATTTGGAACCCCATAGTAGAAACAATTTTGTAAAGCCAGACAATAAGGTAATTGTCTGTGGTTGTTGTACAGAAAATGTTTATCTGTCCCCAGTGAGTAGTCACAAAATATTGAAAAAGCCAAGAGTTACTTATGCTCCCTTGTTCCAGCCTGTGTAATTATGCAAAGTGTGACTTTCTCAAGGATGGAGTCTGGATTAAAGGCAAGATTATACTTTCCTCTCCCCAAATGTCAGGATGAACAATGTCTGATTATCCACTCCCATCAGACACTCGAGCATTTCCCTCTGAGGATTAGCCTCTTTTCAAAAGGGACAAAGGCTTGCATCAAACTAATGGATGTACCTAAGTCAGTACTGACAGAGTATTCACTCTGTCTTTCATTTTCTAAGACAAGAAATGGGATTATTGGTAACATTTTTTCAGCAAGCACCCATATCTCACAAATGTTCTCATATTTCTAGTCATCTTTTAGAAGCAGAGATAGATCATATGAAACGAGAAATGTTTATTCTCTCTAAATTCAGCCTTATCTGTGAGCTGAAGTCACAGAAGTGCCAACATATGCCAGTATAAGTTATCTTCTCTCCAGCATGGCTTAAAACTGTTGACCCACATTTTCAGAAGATCAAAGAAAACTTGTCTGTATTACTAACTGGTTTGTCTTAACTCATCCCTGCAAAATGAAGCCACATTAATTTATAATCTTTCTTCCTAGCTGTAAGTGTATCCATTCCTCATATCACCATAAGCTAAACTCTAGTATTATTGGTTGAATGCAAATATATTGTTTTGATTAGTGATTGTTTGTATTTGGGCTAAAAACCCAAAGGTTTTCATTTTCCCCACACATAGTTCTCTGAGCATCTACATATTATTCGTCTTCCTTTTTCACACTGTAATCTTATGTTGGTCCAGGGTAGGCAGTAAACACCATATCTTGCAATGTTACTCTTTCTTTAACTGACACTATTCTGGAAATACTACCAATGAAGATGAAAACCTTTTGTCTGAAATTCTAAAGTCTAATCAATCTTATATATAATAAACATCTGCCTAGAAGCAGACACTGATGAAACTCATACCAATCATTTATATTTTGTAATGAAATATGTGAAAACATTCATATATTAATGATATGAAGAGTATATTATTATGAAATAATATACATTATTTATTTTTATGAAATGTTATAAAAATTAACTATAAACATGAGAAGAGAACTCATATAAACTAAAAATACTGTATAAATCCTCTATTGGGGGAAAGAGGTCAGCTATCTAAATCATGGTATCACCAAGGATAAAAGCTATGTGAGCCTGAGCTGGTAGGTGGGGTGAATGCAATAGCTCCTACTCAAAGATAAGCCTCAAAATCGGGTCTATGGTTTCTATTATTTTTCACATTAGAACATATTTCAGCATGTTCCATACTCATATTTCACCAAATCTAAACAGCTAACTAAATCTTGTACAGTTAAATGGAGTGGGAAAGAGCAGAAACCCTTCTTCAAGTAAATGGTGCTTTTTGGTAGAGTTACATTATGACCCCAGACAACTAAATTAGACTTTATAATAAAACTTTATTCTTAAGGAAAAATAGACTGTAGTTCATAGGAGCAAAGGCAGAAACCCAGGAATGTGGATATAGGAGAAGGAATAGGGAAAAGGTAAAAATGAAAATATGTGGAATCTCAGGCCCCAAACTGAACAGCCCACATGCAGACTTGGGTTGTTCAGACTCCCTGATCTACACAACCCAAGCCAAGACTAGAGCACTCAGTGTAACACTGGTTTATGCAGAATGGGTTGCGGGCTGGCTGACACCTAGTCTGCCACTGAGCACCCAGGCTGGTGGTTGAGTGAGACTGGGAAAGACAGAGTCTGTGGGTCTCAGGGCACAAAGTAAATGGGGACAAGAATAGACAGGCTGTGGTTTGCTAAAAACCAAATCTATGGAAACCAGACCAGGGGGAAACCAAAGAGAGGACGAGGAAAAGGAAACAATAGAGAGAAAGTCTCCATTACCTCCCTGCTTCCCCAGCTCCCTGGCCCAGATAAAGCAAAGGGTAGGTATATTACTCAGTTTGCTAGAAGTTAGTGCTGCTCATAGTATAGAATGTAAGATTTTAAAATTCTTCTTGATTACTGAAAATTAGACTTTATTTGATGTGCATTGGTGAATAAAAACATGTAGACCCAAAGAGATCAAGTGACTTGCAGAAGTTAATTATGGATGAGCTGCCTTGGCTCACTGCCCCCTGGTTCCCCCTGTTCTGCCACAAGTTGGGTCCTGAGACAGCCGGACTCAGAGTACACAGGGAGGTTATTAGGGAGGACCCTTGAGAACAACAAGTGGGAAGGAAAAGGAAGAAAGCAAGGATGAGCTAAAGGACTTGAGTGTAGTGCCTCAAGGGAAGCTTCAGCTGACCCTAGAGGGGATCCAAAAGATGAAATAATCCTTCGTAACTGTCCCAAGGGAGAGAGCCAAGACTTAAACTCCTGCATTGTGGGGTAGGTATCTGAGTAGCACATCACAGCTTTCACCAAGAGGCCTTCTTTTATTTTGCGACTCACAAAGAATACAACCATCAATAGAGGCAGAGAATGGCATCTGGCTGGACCCACAGAATCAGAGATGATAGCTGGAAAACCATTTCAAACTGGTTCTGATTCCAAGAGAAAGGAACGTGTAGATGTACATTGGGCCCCTTTATACTTGGAAGGCAGCAGCTTTCAGGTGTGAACCTCAGGGGCAGGTTCCTGGGTCACCGTTAACTGAGTCCCACTTTTCTCTAGATGAGCTCCTAGAAAGAATGCTAATCTTCTAATCTGGAGACCAGAGTTCTCCCCTCTGATATGACCTGATTGAATCAGTATCTCAGCCTTTATTGGATTTCAACATCCACAATAGAATACTCAAATCTCTGCCTCACTTATGCCCCCTCATCAAAAGTATAAGGAAAGAATAAATATTTTTGTAAAAATGCCTAGTAACCTGAAGGCAATATTAATGTTTCCATGAAGACTCCGGGCTAATACAGCTTAGATTGGTCCACCTTGCGGCCTTGCTTCAGATTTCTGCTCTATTGCTCTGTATGCATTCCCTCAGCAGATTTCAGTCAATAATCAAAGTATTGGATTGGCCAAAAAGTTCATTCAGGTTTCCCACACATCTAATGGAAAAATCGAAATGAACTTTTTGGCCAGCCCAATATTAACTGTTTGTAAAATTCATTGACTCTTTATAACATATGCAGTTATTTGTAGCAATACACTTGTCTTTCTTATCCTTCGTATCTGAAGAAAATTGAAAGTAAATAAAATACAGTCTTTTGTTTCGCCTATCTCTCTTCTACAGAACAGCTTCTGTTTGCTCTTACAAAAGGAGAGTAGAGTTTCTATTTTATTAGATCATTAATTCGAAACCCGAGAGAAGTTATTGTGCCCTGATAAACCTCCTACTGTCATAAATAGCAGAAAAATAGAAGTTGGCTTCATAAATCTGACTTTAAATTGTATAACCTCCAAAAAACTTTTGGCCTCTTTTGTACCTCAATTTTACATTTTATAAAACTGGAACTAAAAAAAAAGGAAATTATCATGCTAAAACTCATAGGTGAAATATAATTAGTGATAAAAATGAACAATAGAAATGTATTTTCATTAATTTTGGCCACAATAATAATAGTACAATACTTGTAGAAATGTCTTTCACAGAAACCAAAAGATAAATTTGGTTGTTGTAGTCAAAGGACACAAGAGGCTTTATTTCTGGATATGATTTTTCAAGCTCTTCAATAATTACCTAGCCTGATGTATTCAAATCCTGCTGAACAACATCTTCTAATAGTGGCTTAAGTTCCCACTACTATTCCTTTGATTTAGGATTTTCAAGGTCACTTACAAAGCAATATACCTGTCTGAAAAGATTATCTCCATGAAAATTTCACGATTTATTCAAGGCTGACATTGACCAGCGATTTACCTTCAAAAAGAATAAAGAATAAGACAATGGGTTTCATTACAAGAAACTGGGAAGTTCAGACTTGAGGCAATCACCTTGAGGAAATTTGAGGCCTTTATTTTGAGACAAAAAAGGGATTAAAAAATACAAAAGAATACTGAAGACTTATCTCAAGCGATTCAAAATTTTGTTTAGAGTTGGTACTCTCTGTTTTGAGTGATGGACATTTAAAATGATTGCTTTCCAAAAATTTGGCTGGATTAGACAAGCAAGCAAATGATCAAATTATGGAATCTACATATCTCTGTCATTGTCCTATGCTCTTGTCTAACTTTTAAAGTCAGCAATAACGCATGAAGGCTATAAAAAGAGACTGTATAATTGTTGTGAGACTGACCTTTACATGAGCTATGAGCTGCTTTGCATAATCAACCAGGCCTCCTATCTACCCAACTTCAAATCATCTATTACTCTCTAGCCATCTTGACAAATGTATTAGAATTGAGAATTTGGTTCCTTAAAGAGCAAAGTGACAGGTTGCTAAAGTGACCAGAGATTCCAATTTAACTTATCTATTGATAATATTAATAATTTCTCACTCATTAACCTAAGAACTCCTTTAGGGCAAGAGATTTATTTGTCTTTAAATTCTAATTAGCCTCTGTCAGGGGCAAGTTTTAAAATCATCCAGTTTCCTTTGGTTAACGGAGAAGATGTTATCAGAATAGATGGAGAAGTGATAAGATTAAGAAGTGTGCGTCCTGAGCCCTTGGAAGACTTCCTTGGGCTTCATTTCAGTACACAAATGAGTTCTGCTAGACACATGTGCGTCTCCTCTCCCCACTCCTTCCTTACTGCTTTCTCTGCCGGTGTTTCCTTTCTGCTCACAATTAACTATCATTTCTATCATTTCCATCTTTTCCTTCAACTCTCACGGTCTCTTCTTTCTCTTAGTTTCAATTGTCCTTGTTTAATTACCTCTTCCTTTCCCATTTTGACTCACCACCTTCTCTTTTTACAGTTCTACGTGCAGGGTCCCTCTCTTTACTGTATCTGTGTTCAGCCTTCTCAAATGTGAGGATTTGATTGCTCATCAGCCTTATTCAAAAACAGAGCATCCCTTTATGGAAAAGCACTCATTTCATGCTAGCCACGGGCTCCCTAGCAACCACGTGGTTTATGGTATCTTCCTTTTGCTTTTATCACACGTTGCTGGGATGGTTAAGTCATGTGTTTTGCAGGATGTATACTTCCTTCTGAAAGTTATTAGATGTGTCAAAAAGGAAAAAAAAAAAAAGCCAAACATTTTATAAAGTGATGAGAACAAATTTTATTCAGTAACTACTAACAGTAGGAGAAAAAGCTGAGCTCCATTCTGCTTTGCAGAGATATGACCTGGCATTTTAAAGGAAGAGGGATGGAGCAGAGAAAAGGAGGGAGAGAGTGCTGATTTAGAGTAAAGAAAGTGAAAAATTACAAAGGATTGATTGGTGTGAATACTGATTTGGTCAGCTGTGTCTGCCAGCTGTCAGTTACCTAACTTAGGATTGCTTCCTTTCACAGAGACCTGGAGACAGAAGTCTTATCCTTCCTGAGTTGTAGAAAACACATAATACCTCAAAGGGATAGAGGAAGAATCCACAATTGTAATACCTTCTTAGCAAATGATAAGAAGGGAAGGCAAGGGGTTTTCATCAGGTGTTGACCAGACCCAGCACGAAATTCTTTTGACAATGCTTTTTCAGGTAGGAACTCCAAAAGTCCCAGGCTAGTCCAAACAACTTGGACTTGGGCTGCTAGAAACCATGTTAAAGTTTGGTCCAATCTCTTAGTTCAGAGTTTGGACAGAGTTATGTGCCGAGAGTTCTGTTCTAGGTCTCAGTTGCACAGTCTCTCTCACGTTTCTCAGAAGACTTAGTCATTCACATTTTATTCAGCATTTATGACAGTACTGGGAATACCAGAACTTGCCAAAGGACTGTGTGCAGACATGAATGCCTGTGTTAACTAGTAGTATGAACTGGAATAATTACATTTTTGTTTTGAAAAAATTGAACAAAGCACTTAGAAAAAATTTTAGCTACTGTTATCAGTACCATTGTCATTCTGCTTCTCTGTGAAAATATTTTTCGAAGTGTAGTTGCAGAAACTGTGGAGCTGTTTGGATGCGCATCAGAAAACTTGGGTTCTCATTTTCTTTCTGCTCAGGAATACTGACATAGGTAGGCTGTGTCCCAACTGAGGATACAAAGTTCAGTCCCACACGGGGAGGGATGGCTTGGTGAGTGGAGGGTATGTGAGATTTCATCTCCACACATCCCTCTGTCCGCAAGCTCCCAGAAAAAAAAAAAGATGTTTTGTTTTGATTTTCTTTTTTCTTTCTCTAATTTATTCAAAAGTGACATATTGGCTAGCACTGGGCATGGATCTGCTGATACAAATCATTATAACCTTATAAAACCCCTTTAACTTGTAGAAGCCTAGAATTCTCATCTATAAAGAATGAAATGTGGTTCCAATAAACATGAAAACAAGTCCATTACAATTCTGAGACTTAAGAACTAAACTGAGAAATGTGTAAAGCTAAGTAGATTAACTTCTTCATGGCAACTTTTATTTGTATATATCTATACTCATCTGAAAATAAATAAAAATGACTTCTATGATGTAAGTGATTCTAGCAGCTAAATGTAAAATATATACGCTCACTTGCCTGATGGTATTTTTCTACTTTGTTGTTTCAGAAAGACTCAGCTTACTTTCACATTCATAACACCAGATGGATGGGTTTTCCACATCAACTGTTCTGACATTTACTGTCTGTAGGTAGCCTCGGATCCCCTAAGTTAAAGCACTCAGTCCTACAAAACTGCTCTTCCTTCAGACACAGATCATCAGTCCCCTGGTTGTCCATTGTGCCTCTGACTGAATGGATATAAGTCAGGGCTTCATAACCCGCCTCCTTGGGTTTAATAATTAAACAGAAGTACTCAGAGAAGCCGGGGAGACACATCTGCCACTTTATTATCAAAGATAGTAAAGGGTCTTCGCTGGTGTCTCGGTGGTAAAGAGTCCACCCGCCAACTCAGGAGACAAAGTTTCGATCCCTGGTCTGGGAAGATCCCACATGCTTCGGAACAGCTAAGACCATGCATCACAAATATTGAGTCTGTGTTCTAGAGCCTGGGAGCTTCAACAGCTAAGCCCATGAGCCATGGGTCCATGCTCAGCCACAAAGAAGCCACCACAATTAGCCTAAACACCTCAACCGGACAGGAGCCCCATTTGCCTCAACTAGAGAAAAGCCCTCGCAGCAACAAAGACCCAGAACAGCCAAAAATAAATGAGTGCATTTTTAAAAAAGGATATTAAAGAATACAGATGTACAGCCAGATGAAGAGAAATGTAGGACATGATACAGGGAAGCAGAACGGGCTTCTTCCATGCTCTCTCAGGGTGTGCCCACCTCACTGAACTTCCCTGTGTTCAGCTACCTGGAAACCCTCCCAGACCCGTACTCTGAGGATTTTTGTGGAAGCCTCACCGTATAGTCATGATCAAGTGTTGTCTCAGTCTTCAGTCCCTCTTTTCTTCTTGGACAATGGGGTGGGGATGAAGGTTTCCATTTTCTAATCACGGTTTGCTTCTTCTGGTGGCCAGTCCACATCCTGAAGCTTTCCAAGAGCCCACCAAGGGTCACATCACTGGAGTAAAAGACGCTCCTTTCACCCTGGAAATTCCAAAGGATTTGGAGTCCTCTTTCTGGAAACAGGTTCAAAAACCAACTTTTAGGGCCAAAGAAGATCCTTGTGCTCTTGTCATCTAGGAATTTACAAGAGTTTTAGGATATTAAAGAATATAGATGAATAAAATATGTTTATTGGTCTCTGCTCTTTGAGAGGAAAAGGGAGCAGAAACCTATGTTTTCTATGTTTTTACATTTGTATTTAACAAAGGACACTGCTGGAAACATTCCTGGATTAGCATAATGGAAATGTATTTGCAATATGTGCTTTCATTACGGTAAACATAAGTGTTACTTTTAAAGAAAGCTACATAGCTTCATAATAATTCCTATGCTATCATTTTCACATATGTTCCTCTTTAGCTTCCATTATCTCAGCTTTGTTAGATCTCAAATGTTCTCTGTTAGCCTACCTCTCTATCCTTCCAAGGCTGACCCCAACCTCTTCTGCCTCTAGAAGCTTATTTTGAGATCCCCAAGCATACTATGCACTTCTCATCCAAGTGATTTTTCACATGCCATTTCCACCATCTGCACTGCTCTTCCCTCCACTTAATTATAATTTGTAATTTAGCATGTCTTTTCATTTAAAAATTCATTATCATTTTTCTCAGTTAGATTGAAAGCATGAGAGAGGAATTCTATGTTGTTTTAGGTGTGTTAAAAATAATTGTTGAATAAATGAATGAAGTGGTAAGTAAGCTAAAACATTCCACCTTCTACATATAAATATTACAGTTTTGGAGGTTCCCAGGTGGTGTTAGTGGTAAAGAAGCTGCCTACCAAAGCAAGAGACCCATAAGATCCAGGTTTCATCCTTGGGTCAGGATGATTCCCTGGAGGAGGGCAAGGCAACCCACTCCAATATTCATGTATGGAGAACCCCATGGACAGAGGAGTCTGGTAGGCTACAGTCCATGGGGGTCACAAAGAGTCAGACACAACTGAAGCAACTTAGCACGCATGCATACATTGCCTTTTTGGAGGCTTTTGAATTTTCTTTCCTTGCAGTTTTAAAGCTTTTTGAGTTTTCTTTCCATATAACAATTTGTTTCTCCATTGAAATATACAGACTTTTTTCAATTTTTAGAAAGAAGACAGAATAAGATGGCACAGTTATTTGACTGTACAACATGACTAAAAGCAAAGGTGTTTAGAAAACATGAAAGAATTGAAGTGATTTGTGAATTAAATGTGACTTTGAGCTATGAATGTGAATAGCCTGTTGGGGAGTCAGTCATATCTCTTACTCTTAAACTGTGGAAATCCTAATCCTTATGCTTGAGACTGTGACCTTATTTGGGAATAGGGTCTCTGCAGATATAGTCGAGTTAAGATAACGCTATTTAGAGGATGCCAAACTATGGAAACTGACTTCCCTGGTGGCTCAGATGGTAAAGTGTCTGCCTACAACGTGGGAGACCCAGGTTCGATCCCTGGGTTGGGAAGATCTCCTGAGAAGGAAATGGCAACCCACTCCAGTACTCTTGCCTGGAAAATTCCATGGACAGAGGAGCCTGGTGGGCTACAGTCCATGGGGTGGCAAAGAGTCGGACACGACTGAGCGACTTCAATGTCAGTGTCGAACTACGGAAGGTCATCATCCACTGGTGTCCTTGTAAGAGGAGGAATACTAAGACAGACAGACACATGGAGAAAATGCCACGTGATAAGACAGGCAGGCATTGCTCTATTATCCATTACATTGCTTGTAGTGACACAGCTACAAGCCAGGGAATGCCAAGGACTGCTGGCAATCCCCAGAAAAGAGAAAGAGACAAGGAAGTGTCTTCCCCTTGAGGCTTCAGAGAGACCATAGTCTGCTGAAAGCTTGATCTTGTACTCAAAGCCCCCCAAACTGTGAGACAATACATTTCTATTGTTTTAAACCTCACTTTTTGTCAATCCTAAAAAATGAATACACTCACCAGTACTTGATGGTGTTTCTGTAATCCGTAACATCCTTTGAAAGATCCAACTGCCTTTTAAAATCAGAGAATCCTACTGCCATTCATTTCTTCCAACCTTCTGAATGACTTGGTCAATGGTAGAGACACATTTCCAGAAATGCATTTCCAGTTCCAAGGCTGATGAAGTTGGTTAATCAAACTTTCAAAACTGACCTGGAATTTAGGGGAAAAAAGGTCATTTTTCAGTAACAAAATCCTATAAAAATAGAAGATTTAAATGGAGACCATTTTTAATTTGGCATTTTTTTTCCCCACTCTAATCATTTCTCAATGAAAGGAAACTAAAGGATGATGACTATAATTGTGAAAATTCTCAATAATTAAAGTGTCACCTAGAAGTTTTAAGAAGTGCTGGCATGAAGCTTAGCATTTTGTTTGGAAATAAGGATTTCACTATCTTATGTTCACAGTTGGGGCTTTCCAGCAGAATGACACAGCTGTGTCTGCACTGAGCCAAAGCCCCATGATGGAGGGTTCCACTGAGTTCAACACTGAAAGAGTCCCGAGTAGCCAGATGTGGAGTTTTGGATGCGCTTTCAGATGACTCACTATATGCTCCATTTTAACCTTTGTTTTGTCATTACATGAGCGATGGTTGAACTGGTTTGGAAATTTTTGTGAGACTTTACATTAGCAGTTCAGAAATAAGTACTGGTGGAGATAATGACTTTGTCTTTTTTATTTTACCATTTTGTTTTATTATTACTTAATGAATTTATTCTGTTTACTGAAAGTTCTTCCCTATCATGCCTTCACTGCATTACTCATTCATTCACTCATTTGTTAAATAATAACTCTACAAGTGTTATGTGCCAGACTGCTCAGGCTTTGGATCCTTCAGGATTTTCTTCTCTGTAGAGAGATGCTTCACCCAAGGTCACATCCTTTCCTGAGATAGCCCACATTTAATAGCTGGTGGGACTAGTGTCAAACCCCTGCCCTTAATTCTCATGAGGGACAACTTTGTTAGGACATATTTGTCCCAGAGCTCACTCAAGGGCTGGCTAAGCTCAGTGTAGATCAGGGAGGTCCCGATATCCATGAGAATTTCAGCTGTGACCCTCTGCAGCAGAGCAGATTGGGGAAAGGACGTTTACCATATTGGCTGTATCATGGCAATTGGGATAATAGGGATTACAAGCAGTAAAGACCAAGTATTGGTGCTTCACATCCAGAAGGCTGAAACTTTTATAATTAATGACAAGGTTATAGTAGCAGTCGAGAGGCCTGATGCACATAGAATTAGGAACAGGATTAATAGAACCAACATCTCTAGGGGTGCACAGTCAACAGAGGCACTGCCAAGCTCTGACAACTCTGGATGTCAGAAAGACGTGTATTTTGTTTCAGTTCAACCTAGCTCAATTAGTTACCATCCATGCGACATTAGCCAATGTACTTCTTTGAATTTTTATTTTTTCTAAATATTAGAGACAATGAAGCATTCTTTCCTAGAATATTGCTAGATTTAAATCAATTATATATCAATGTATATAACAGATTTTGGTTCACAGTAGGACCTCAATAACTGATAAAGAGTAATGATTATTGTGTTTATCCATGATATTAACCAGTAGATAATGAATGAACTCTTCTTTAGAATTTTATCCAAAAGAGCTCTCTAAGCAATAGATTAGTAAAGTTTGGGGAGAAAAAAAAAACTGGATATCTACATTGGTTTATCAATCATCATCATAATAATAAATGATATGTGTGGGCTCAATCACTTATGACTTTTCATTACCCCATGGACAGTAGCCCACCAGGGTCCTGCACCAGAAAAGAATACTGGCGTGGATTGCCTTTAGGAAATGGGATCTCCCCCAGGGAGCTTCTCAGCCCCGGGACTGAACCTAAGTCTCCTGTGACACCTGGATTTGCAGGTGGATTCTTTCCCACTGAGCCACATATCTAAGTTGTCTCTAAGACAGAAGAATGGGAAAAAGGAAGAGTCCTTTTGGAAAAGAGAATACTCAACAACAAGGTCAAAAGAGAAATTTTAGACCCAGTTTCCACTCATACAATGGACCTTGGATACACTTTTAAATAAATAAATTGGAAAAAATATATAAATTTGAGGAAAAACTCAAGAAGAGTACAAAAACACTTTTTCAAGGACTGGGAAATATAGGACAATTTAAATAATGTGATTTCTATTTTTATAGCTAAAAAACAATTTCATGGTATGCAACTTGAAGTTTGCCTAGTAAAAAGATGACATTTCTTTAAATTTAAATATAAACGCAGAGCAAAAAAGAGAAGACAGAAACAGCTTGTCAACATGTGACAGTCAACTGTCAAATTGTAAGTGAACAATGATAGTAAATGAAGACATATGACATGAAATCTGTTCTTAACTTGAGAAGGATTAAGTTTGGCAATATTACACATTTTCATGAAAATAAAAACCTGAAAGTGAAGCTAAGCGTATCTGAGAAGGTAAGGTCTATTTTCTGGAATTATAACTCACCTCCCCCAGGCTCTAGGCATGCTTTCTGAATCTTATCTTTAAATTTTATCTCTAGAATGTAGCTTTCAAGTTGTTTGAAATGTGATAACTTTTTTTGAAGTCTTTTCACCAATCTGATTTTCCCTAAACCTTTATAGCTGCTTTTTTTTTTCCCCCTCTGAGAACATTTCCTTCCAGGAAATATGAATAATACACATGTGACTTTGGGGTGATGATTTATCTAATAAGCAAACAGTTCACAAAAATGTACCTGTGAAAAACTATAAAATTAACCTTAAAAATACTTGAATTCATTTCCATTTCTACTACACTCTACCTGTGCGATTTTGTGGGTTATTTTCTTTAAGCATCTTTTCACCATCTATAAATAATATCTTCCTTTGGATAATTAGTTTACTTTTGTCTATTCATTTGATTGTATTTTTTGATAATAAAAAGATTTTTTGTTTTTGTTCAGTCACTAACTTGTGCCCAACTCTTTGTGACCACATGGGCTGCAGCACACCACACTCCCCTGTCCTTCACCATCTTGCAGAGCTTGCTCAAACTCACATCCATTGAATCAGTGATGCCATCCAACCATCTCATTCTCTGTTGTCCCCTTTTCCTCCTGCCTTCAATCTTTCCCAGTATCAGGGTCTCTCCTAATGAGTTGGATCATCACATCAGGTGGCCAAGTATTGGAGCTTCAGCTTCAGCATCAGTCTTTCCAATGAATATTCAGGACTGATTTCCTTTAGGATTGACTGGTTTGAACTCCTTGCAGTCCAAGGGACTCTCAAGAGCCTTCTCCAACACCACAGTTTGAAAGCATCGATTCTTCACACTCAACCTCTTTCTGGTCCAACTCTCACAACCACACATGATTGCTGGGAAAACCAGAGCTTTGACTAGACAGACCTTTGTTGGCAAAGGAATGTCTCTGTTTTTTAATATGCTGTCCAAGCTTGTCACATCTTTTCTTCCAATGAGCAAGGGTCTTTTAATTTCATGGTTGCAGTCACCATTTCATGGTTGCAGTGATTTTGAAGCCCAAGAAAATAAAGTTTCTCACTGTTTTCACTGTTTCCCCCTCTATTTACCATGAAATTATGGTACTGGATGCCATGATCTTTGTTTTTTGAATGTCGAGTTTTAAGCCAGCATTTTCACTCTTCTCTCTTACCTTCATCAAGAGACTCTTCAGTTCCTTCTTGCTTTCTGCCATAAGGGTGATGCCATCTATATATCTGAGGTTACTGATATTTCTCCCGACAGTCTTGATTCCAACTTGAGCTTCATCTGGCCTGGCGTTTTGCAAGATGCACTCTGCATGTAAGTTAAATAAGCAGGGTGGCAATATACAATCTTAAGTACATCTTTCCCAATTTGGAACCAGTTGTTCCATGACCAGTTCTAATCGTTGCTTCTTGTCCTGCATATGGGTTTCTCAGGAGGCAGGTAAGGCAGCCTGGTATTCCTATATCTAAGAATTTTCCACAGTTTGTTGTAATCCATACAGTCAAAAGTCAAATCTTTAGTATTGTATACCAAAGTCAAAGCTTTAATATAGTCAGTTAAGCAGAGTAAATGCTTTTCTGGAATTCCCTTGCTTTGGCTATCCTACAAATGCCAAATTTAAAGCAACCTTGGGAAGGAAGTGTGCTTCTACTGTCAATTTGTAGGTGGCGATAGAAATTTTAGATGGTTAACTATATTTCCCAATGACATTTAACTATTAATAACAGGCCTAGAATTAAAACACAGGTCATTATTAAAATAATGTTAATATATTTAATTTCAAAATAGTGTGTATATAAAAAATCAAAGAATTCTAAATCAAAACAAATTATCATTTAAAGCACTGAGGAAAAGTATATAAAAATCTTATGGTGTCTNTTATGGTGTCTAGAATCATTTTCCTCTTAATGGCTCTTTCTAAAACTCATGAATATTTCTCTACTTCCAATGCTAATAGCCAAAGAAAAGAGATAAAGTAGGGCTTTCTCTTATTTAATTCTTGTACAGAAGATAATGACTTTCATCCTTTTACTCATCTTTAGCCTTTGAAACTTGGACTCAGCATGAGCACATTTTTGGCAATTACTGTCATTTGGAATCATTTTTGTTTTTCTTTTCCAATTATTCTTTTACCTGGTCCTCATTACTCACCACTAAACAAGGTGGCTTCCTCTTTTTAACACTTTCTACCTCCACTCCCTTTCAACTCTGATTTATTATCAGCATAAGCTATGTATTTTGGCAAAGCAATTCCTTTGATTTTTCCAATCAAATCAAGTCATGCTGCATGATGGGGAGACTTCCAAAGAGGCAGCTCTGCTTTTGGGGGGCTAATTTCCACAGCCTAAGACACCCACAGTATCCATTCATTAGCACAGGTTTAATGAGAGTCCTCTTTGTGAGAAGTGTGGCAGTGTTCTTTGCAGTGGAATTCAATGGGGATTAGAGCCAGGGGTAGCTCAGATGGTAAAGAATCTGCTCGCAATGTGGGAGACCCCGTTTCGATCCCTGGGTTGGGAAGATATCCCTTGGAGAAGGGAACAGCTACCCACTCCCATATTCTTTCCTGGAGAATTCCATGGACAGGGAAGCCTGATGAATCATAGTCCATGGGGTCACAAAGAGTCAGGTATGACTGAGTGCCTATCACACACACACACACACACACACACACACACGTGCACACTGACCTTAAAGGGACTTCCCAGGTGGTACTAGTGGTAAAGAACCCACCTGCTAATGCAGGAAACATAAGAACTGTGGGTTCAATCCCTGGATCTGGAAGATATTCTGGAGGAGGGCATGGCAACCCACTCCAGTAAACTTGTCTGGAGAATCCCATGGACAGAGGAGCCTGTTGGGCTATGGTTCATAGAGTCTTAAAGAGCTGGAAGTGACTAAACTATCTTAGCATTCATTCACTGACCTTAAAAATTATTCACTCCATTTGAGGAAACTGGAATATGCACATTAAAAAGATTATATATTCTTATTTTAACAAAATATGAAATATTTCCTACCTTATATTTTCTGTACACTAAGATAATGGCAATATACAAAAAACATCAAGAAAATCCTCGTTTTTGGGTGCCTTATATTTAAGTAGGAAACGCAAACAATAAAGAATAAATAGAATAAATAATTAATAACATACTTAGTAAGTTCTAAGTGCTGTGGAAATATTCACAGGCTCAGGGGGATGGAAAGTACTGGTGGACGTACGGGGTTTCAATCTGAGATGTGTGGTTGAGATAGCATGTAATGAGAAAGCAGCATGTGGATACCTTGCTGATTTGTGCCGTGGGAAGTTGGAGCAAACAAGGCATCAATTGTGAGGTGGGATTACCTGGCATTTTTGTAATCAAGAAATGGAGAATACACAAGTTTATTGTAGCAACATGTGTAAGGTGTTACTGATAGGAAATAAGGCAAAACATGTCATTAACTGACAATTTCTGTAGGGTCTCTTAGGCCATTGTAAGTTCTCTGGTTTTTCTTTTGGAACAATAAAAAGGCCTTTTCAGAGTATATTATCTAACTTTAGGGGGGAAATGGTGTTTGCCAACAAATTAGTTGAAGAACACAGCAAAAATGCTTGTTAGTAATGATGGAGGCTTGGACATGGGTAACAGGGATGGATGTAGTAAGAAGTTGGTCTCCCTAGAAGTGCTGAGAAGCTTAGGACATATTTTGAAGGAAGAGCTAACAACATTTTATGATAGACTGAATATGGTATTTGAGTAAATGAGAGATGACTTCAAGATTTTTGAAACAAAACAATATAAGACAGAAACTCTTAAAATAAAACTATAAATTTCTGGAACTGAGATAGCCTGATACAACCATAACAATATTTTCTCCATCGATGAAGTCACTCAGGAAATAACAAAGATCGTGTAGATGAGTTTAAAATGGAGTCTTCAGGGATGTGTAGGGTTTACAGAGTAAAGAGTAGAGGTATGTATGAGGTAAATGTCACAAGCAAGAGAAGTAAGATACATACGCACACATATAATGTGTGTATATGTCTGCTTGGTCACTCAGTGATGTCCGACTCTTTGTGACTTCATGGACTGTAGCCTGCCAGTCTCCTCTGTACCTGGGATTCTCCAGGCAAGAATACTGGAGCAGGTTACCATTCCTACTCACTGGGATCTTTCTGACCCAGGGATCAAACTCACATCACTTGTGTCTCCTGCATTGGCAGGCAGTTTCTTTATCATTCCACCACTTGAGAAGCCCATATGTGTAGTTAAGTTGAATAAAGCTAGCAAACTTGGTCTGAACCAAGAAGCAAGGGAGCTAGGTTGCAGAGTTTTTCTCTGCAAAATAATTAGAAATCTGCTAGAAATTAAATTAGAAGACTTTTAGAGTTTCAATCAAATTGAGTAAGATTAGTGAATAGAAAATATACATAATAGTTTCAAAAAATATCTGGAGATAATTAAGGACCACAATGATTCTCTTTAATTAAATTGAAATCTATTTTCATTCTAAGTGACAACATGAAATTTCATACCTGTACTGAGATATTCAATGCTTGTGTTAGGTCCATTATGATATGTTTTATCCATTTAGAAACTCATCTTTATATTACTAGTGATTTCAAGTGCAATTCAAAATAGTCATAACAATAATCAGGCCAATTTGGATAGCATTTCAAAAACGCAACCATGATCAAATGCTTAGTCTATCAAGCATGCTTTGCTACATCTAACTGAGATTGATACTGTTGATTTCAATTTATATAATAGGCATGGTCAGGTGTCAACCAGAGAGATATTTGTGGCCATAAAATGACTGAACAATACACCAAAGGGACTATTTACCACTTGCTTCTTAGTATTCAGTAACTGAATGGAAGGTTCTCTAAAGATAGTCTTTTATATACTATCTGCTCCGTAGAAGTAGCTTTACACATGGACTTTGTTCAGTCAAATGACTGTGTTTTGTTTTTGCTTTTTTTTTTCAGACTTCCTAACAGAAAACTTCTCCTTGTGCGTGTGTGTATTCTCTAAGGGAGTCACGTTGTAGAGTCTGTTTAAGCTCCTTGACAGGAAAATTGAGAGATGACAGAGAAGCGCACCATATTGTATTACCTCTAGAAGAAAAACTCTACAAGAAGTAAAATGTGGCTTGTATGTATACGAAAAAGAGCACCATAATGCCAATTAGTTTACATATAGAACTATGTACAATGTACAATGCAAGTGCATTGACTTACATACACTATAAATCAGTGACTTTTTTGCAGTAAGAAATATTTTCAAGGACAGTAGTTAGAGTTGCACAGCTGGAACTATTGGCAGGTTTCCTAAAAGGTACTTTCTAAAATTCACATTCACACTAGCACCTTTAAAATGAACTAAATGACCAAAATATGTTAATCTAATCACTGATTCAGATTTACTATAGATCTCTTACAAGTAGATAGAGATGTTTATCCTTGGCATGAGTCTCTTTACTGTCTGCTGGCTTCTGTGTATGGTATAATGAATGTGTGAGAGCTCTGTCAGCGTATCACCAAGCTCCCATGGCCTCAGAGTCGGAGAAAGTTACTCGCTCACAATAGCTGCCTCCAGACCACAAATACTTTACCTGGAGAATGGGCTGACTTATCAGTTCTCTCCTTCCTATGACTCATCTCTTACCACATTATCCTAGAACTTCATTTCCAAAGCTTCATTTAACCATGTATCATCCACAGATTTCATCACTTGTAGTGTTACTTAATTTTTTTCATTAAATTGATAAATTTTAAACAAATAGGCATGTGCTGATAATACATCTTTCAGTATTATAGCAGCTTGAATATAACAGCTTAAATATTAATTAAGCTGTATAAT
>SJYQ01003227.1:858555-876248 GCA_006410935.1 Redunca redunca
ACACATGCACATACACACACACGCATACACACACGCATACACACACACACATACACATGCACACACACATGCATTTTCTAAAGAAAAGCAAAAAACAATGAACTCTGGTTACTCAGAGACTGAAGAGGTCCTTCATATGTTGTCTATAATTGGAGAAAGAAAGAAAAAAATGTACTTTCGCTTCCTTTAGGATCCAAGATCCCCAAAAATAATCAACTCCTTTTATTCTTCCTGCCAAATCCCACGTTCCTTCCTCCCCATTAGAATCTACTGAAGATAAAACTTATAATTATCTATATTTTATTGTTAAAATTTAAGTATTGTATCAGGTAGATGGGCACTGATACTTCATCGAACAAAATATTGCCATTTGCAGAGATGTCGATGGACCAAGAGACTGTCATCAGAAAAGGTAAGTCAGAAAGAGAAAAACAAATATCACTTATATGTAGGATCAATAAAAATGATCCAGATGAACTTACTTGCAAATCAGAAATAGAGTCACAGATATAGAGGGCAGTCTTACGACTACCAAGGGAGAAAGAGGGAGTGGGATGAAATTGGGAGATGGGGACTGACGTGTGCACGCTGTTGTTGGCTAGTGGCTAAGTCACACCCAACTCTTTTGAGACTCCATGGACTGCAGTCTGGCAGGCTCCCCTGGTAGGATTTCCTAGGCAAGAATACTGGAGTGGGTTGCCATTTCCTTCTCCAGGGGATCGCTTTGACCCAAAATCAAACCCACATCTCCTGCACTGCAGGTAGACACTTTGCCTCTGAACCACAGGGAAGCCTACTATAAGTAAAACAGGTAACTGGTGAGAACCTACCGTATCACACAGGGCAGTCTGCTCAGTGCTCTGTGGTGACCTAAATGGGATGAGAATCCCAAGAGTGGATACATGTATGTGTGTAACTGAACACTGTGCTATATATCAGAAACTGACACCACATTTCAAAGCAACTATATGCCAATAAAAATTAAAAAAAAATAAGAAAACCCCTGTCAAATTCAGTGATGCCTTATGGTCAAATCCAATAGTTCTTTATTTTCTTACTGAAATTCTACACTCATATATGTTCAACAAATTTATTTTTCCCTGGTTTTCCCTTTTCTTTTCTTTTCTTTTTTTTTTCATATATAACTTCCTTTCTGATTTCTTCCTGTGACTCTGTTCTTCAACCTGCTCCTAAAAGTCAGGATTCCCTAGGCATCTTTTCTCTTTAATCATTCTGTACATTTCTTTTTGATGACATCACCTGAATGCACACCTTCTATCACCATGTGTGTGATCATCTCTGCTAGTGTTTGTGACTCTTCAATCTAAATTCCCATCCCTAACTCTTCTCTTGAAATGCAGATACTCATGCCTCCTGCTCACTGTCAGCCAAATGCTCCATAGATGTTTCATCATAGTCTAACACATGATTGCGCATAGTCACTCAGTAGGGTCTGACTCTTTGTGACCTCATGGACTGTAGCCTGCCAGGCACCTATGTCCATGCGGATTTTCCAGACAAGAATACTGGAGTGGGTTGCCATGCCCTCCTCCAGGGGATCTTCCCTTCCCTACCCAGGTCTCCCACATTGCAGGCAAATTTTTACTATCTGAGCCACTAGGAAAGCCCAAACACATGATTCTTCTCCCTGTGTTCCCTGACCCAGTAGGTGATTCATCTTTCTCCAGACTTTCAAAGAAAGCTCTTCTAGAACTTCTATGTTACAAACTTTATTTGAGAGTTCCCTGACATTTGACATGTGACAAGTCTCCCAGAAAAGCAGAACCAAGCTGCGTTCTGGGGCAGCACTGCAGACACACAAGGGGCACAATATTCTCTGACACAGCTCACAACTGCTCCGATCTTTGAGGGATCTGTCCTTTATATGGGGCTTCCCTGGTGGCTCAGACAGCAAAGAAGCTGCACATGGAGGCTGCCAAAGTCAACTTGGCAGCACTCTGCCCAAATGACCTTAAGTGAGGTCCAAAGGAATCCTCCAACAGCAAAAATTCTTGCAGAGCCAAAGCATGTTTACTTTTCAAGGCAAATGAGAAGATAACCTTAGGATTCAAAGTGGCATTTCACTATAGCATTTAAATGCCTTTACTGTGAAGAAGGCTGAGCAATGAAGAATTGATGCTTTTGAACTGTGGTGTTGGAGAACACTCTTGAGAGTCCCTTGGACTGCAAGGAGATCCAACCAGTGCATTCTGAAGGAGATCAGCCCTGGGATTTCTTTGGAAGGAATGATGCCAAAGCTGAAACTCCAGTACTTTGGCCACCTCATGTGAAGAGTTGACTCATTGGAAAAGACTCTGATGCTGCGAGGGATTTGGAGGCAGGAGGAGAAGGGGACGACCGAGGATGAAATGGCTCGATGGCATCCCTGACTCGATGGACGTGAGTCTGAGTGAACTCCGGGAGTTGGTGATGGACAGGGAGGCCTGGTGTGCTGGAATTCACGGGGTCGCAAAGAGTCAGACACGACAGCGACTGAACTGAACTGAACTGAACCCAGAAGTCTTGAGCAACCTTAACACCATAGAGACAGACAGGCTGACGAGGAAGGGGAGGGCGAATTGACTTGCCATTCCCTAGGGAATCTGCCTGCACCGCTGGCACCACGGGGATTTCTTGTGTACATTTTTAACATGTTCTAAGGCTTTGAAACGGTGGATTTCCTCAATCTAAAATGCCAGGTGCCTAAAAACCATTTTGTCGGAGTTTAACAGCCTTCTCTGGAGAAGGCAATGGCACCCACTCCAGTATTCTTGCCTGGAAAACCCCATGGATGGAGGAGCCTGGTGGGCTACACAGTCCATGGGGTCTTGAAGAGTCGGACACGACTGAGTAACTTCACTTTCACTTTTCACTTTCATGCTTTGGAGAAGGAAATGACAACCCACTCCAGTGTTCTTGCCTGGAGAATCCCACGGACGGGGGAGCCTGGTGGGCTGCTGTCTATGGGGTTGCACAGAGTCAGACATGACTGAAGTGACTTAGCAGTAGCAGCAGCAGCATCAACAACAGCCTTCTCTGTGAGAAAGCAACATAAAAGGAGGAAGCTCCTCTGGACGGATGGCTCATTTCAGGTTGGCTCCCTTTATCATGAATTCCCAGGTGGCTTAGCTGTCAAGAATCCACCTGCTAATGCAGGAGATATGGGTTCAATGACCGGGTGGGGAAGATCCACTGGAGAAGGGAATGCCAACCCACTCCAGTTTTCTTGCCTGAGAAATTTCATGGACAGAGGATCCAGTCAGCCCTATGGGGTCGAAACGATCTGGACATGACTGAGCGGCTAAGCACAAGCATGACCATCAAGGCCTGGCCTTTCTGAAACACTTGCCCTGACAACTCTGTGGTCCCTAACATACGGAAACAATACTGGGGATTTACAGTGTGCCTTTCTTCTATCTAGCTTGGGGAATGGAAGGAAAGCAGTAGGTAAGTAGAACAGAGACAGTCTTCTAGGATCTCAGAGTAACTTGCTTGGTATCACAGTTAGAAAGAGGTCATAAAAAAATGACTCCCTACATTTATGGAAGTCTCAACTCCTGCCTGGATTGGTTATAGACCATTTCATGTTCTGTTCTGAGCCCACAGTGTGGTAAATGCCATACAGAAGCAGAACTAAATGTTTTTTATTCCTGTTAATTAAAATCCAAATTTATAAGTTATTTAATGATTAAAGATATTTACAGGGTTTAATGAGAGATTTTGATCTTCAGACAGGAGTCTCCCATGAAGCTGATTCATTATCTAACATTTAAAGGATTCCACTGTTATTCAGTTTATCACTAGATTGTATCACCCATTATTAGCCCCAACATAAGAGCTAAAGATAAAAGAGACCAGTTAAAACATTTTAATAATGGTTTAATATAGAAACTGGGTGCTGTGCTACTAAGCTCAGTCGTGTCTGACCCTTTGCGACCCCATGGACTCTAGCCCGCCAGGCTCCTCTGTCCATGGGGATTCTCCAGGCAAGAAACTGGAATGGGCTGCCATACACTCCTCCAGCACCCTCCTCCAGGGGATCTCCCCAATCCAGGGATTGAACCCAGTTTTCTCGCATTGCAGGCGGACTCTTTACTGTCTGAGCCACCAGGGAAGCCCAAGAATACTGAAGTGGGCAGCCTATCCCTTCTCCAATAGAACTTCCTGACCCAGGAATCAAACCGGGGTCTCCCGTGTTGGAGGTAGGTCCTTTACCAGCTGAGCTATCAGGGAAGCCCAATACAGACAATAGAAGAGTGCTTTCGCTATGTTACTACTATTCCATGTCCAGGACATGGTAGGGACTTCCAGGGAAGTTTTAAGTTTGGAAGGCTGGTCTACCTATTTAGGATGATAACATTGCCCAGTTCAGTTGTTACATGCATTCCAGCATGTCGCTTTTTTTTTTTTTCCCCTCATTTTGATGAATGTGTGGTTCTTATAGCGTTTGTTTTCTACCGCTGTGCTCAGACGGTTTGAGTTTGGGGGTTGAATCCCATTTTGTCTTCTCTTTTCAGAAGTTGTTTTACTGGGGACTTTTCTCCTATTACCACTCCTAAACACTTTTCCATACTTATTTCATCCATTCATTGAGCTATATTCCTTTTACTGTGGTGGGGAGGGAAGAAAATGTGATACTTAATTAGTTCTGCATTCCTCCCAGTGTTATTCCTAACTTAAAATACCATAAAAAGTAACTTCTTGTCAGAATGCATGTTTATTGAATTTCCTCCTGTGCTTGACTTCAGCTGCAATTTCCAGTTTCAGAGTTTTGCATCAATGTCTATTCACTGGCACAAATTATTTGTATCACATTTCAGGAAACCATCAGTGGAGCTCCTTTGCTTCCTTCGATTAGAGAATCAAATCTGTGAGCCAGATCTTAAGTTCGAGGGCTGTACAAATAGATGTGTGCATTCCTGGTAAGTGAAATGTACATTTCTTGTATCAGATACTGTCCCTGTTTTATTCCTTCACTTAGTTTTAAAGAAGTGCAGGAAATTGTGTTTCTGGAGGATAACCTATGTAGGGCTTTGATGATATGTTTCTTTGAAATAAAGACCTCTATAGACTGTTCATAAACATCTGAATCTCTATAATTACTACCAGAGAAGGGAAAACAAGATCCTGTTTATATAGCAGATAAAATAAATATTAAGTGCTTCTGAGACTGATATCACATTGCTTACAATTCATCAACCGGAACATTCACATCTTATGTCAATAGATCAATTCTGCTATTAAATAACACATCAAATCATATTTAAATGCCTGCGTTTTGTAAATATTTCAAAATAATCTCCTAAAACTAGATTAGGAATAATATCTCTAACTAATTGAGACCTAATGGGGGAGTCTGTTTTTCTGAAGCTGACTTAGGTCTGAATTGTATCAGTCATTCTTGCTCTGTTTTTAAGACATAGTTAACTGTGAGTATAAAAAACAAAACAACTTGAGGTTGTCAAAGATCACAGATAATCCCCTTGATGTTGGTTTCTTGAGAATAAGTTTGTAGTGTATAGAAGCAGTCATTTTGATTATATAATATTGTTGATGTTTAATTTAATTAATAGACTCTTTCAATAAATGTTTGCTTTTGTGATTCAGGAGTCTGAAAAAGTTCAAAAAATATTATGATAGCGTCTGTGTAAAGTACAATTACAAAAGCAAGTAAAAACAAGAATAGGTACCTGGTTTGACTAGGTGAGTATGACAAGTTTATGCTATAAATCATGAGGAAACTGGAAAAACTGAAAAAAAAAAAGTGTCCTTTCTGTGCTATAGAAATCAAATTGATTGGGGAAAAAAAAAAAAAAAAAAACTGTACTAAAAGGCAAGTACTAGCATACTTAGCATAATTTAAAGTCACATGAGGCAACGTTGTGAGCATCACACCCAGCGAAGAAAGCTATATGCAGTCACTCTGGGACTGTGGCTCTGGTTGGGAAGGTTGGTAGGACTTAGGCAGGCAGAGAGGAAAGGGAAGACCATTCCTAATTGGGCAGATTTATAAGCAAGGACCGGGGCTTCCCCAGTGGCTCAGTGATAAAGAATCTGCCTACAATGTCAGAGACTTGGGTTCGATCCCTGGGTCAGGAAGATCCCCTAGAGAGGAAAATGGCAACCCATGCCTGGGAAATCCCATGGACAGAGGAATCTTGTGGGATATAGTCCATCGGGACACAAAAGAGCCAGGCATGATTAAGTGACTAAAGAACATAAGCAAGAATCGAGTTTTGTAGTTGGATGGCAAGATGACTCAAATGAAGAATTGGGAGGCAAGACTGTGGGTCTATGACAAGTTTATGGAAAAGCTTTGATGTTACATTATTATCGTACACAAAAGACAAGTATCGTGTCCAATAAGCATTTATTTTACACTGAGAATCAGTACAATAAATAATTTTTTAAATCAAAAGAGAAAAACACTTTGGCACAACACGTAAGCTTCAGTGGGGGGTTCCCAGGTGGTTCAGCAGGTAAAAAATCTGCCTGCAGTCCAGGAGACGCGGGAGACTTGGGTTTGATCCCTGGGTCAGGAAGATGCCCTGGAGGTGGAAATGGTAACCCAGTCCAGGATTCATGCCTGGAAAATCTCATGGATAGAGGAGCCTGGTGGGCTACAATCCATGGGGTGGCAAAGAGTCGGGTGTGACTGAGCCGCTGAGCCCTGAACGTGCATGTGTGAATTGGAGATTCTTTGACTGGAAAACTGCAGAAGCCTGAGCTTTAAACACTAACCTTTCTCTCTGCTCCACTGATGATCCCCGTATACTCCTCGTTCTTTCCTGGTCTGCCTGTTCTAACTACTTAGGAAACAGAATCATCAATGCAGTATTTTAAAGTATTTTCATCATAGTCTTAGGTACCTTGGACCACTGTTGCCCTAAATGAGTCTGTGGACTTCAAATAGAGCAAGGCAAGGGCCTTAGAGTTTTCTCAGCTGCTTGCTGCAGCCTCACTTGATAGAATATAGATTTTGAGCCCTGTCTCCAGAGACTCTGATATGGTGACTCCAGTATGGAACTCGGGAAACTGCTTAAAAACAAAGTGAGACAGAGTCTACTTCATTAACCTCAGCCTCCTCTGTTTTGTCATTCTTTGTGCCATAGAGCTGACTTATTATTATGCCAGTGTGTTATCTGGCTGTGTTGGAAATGACTTGAAAGATCTCTTAGAAAAAGGAGAAAAGTAAAAAAGATCATGCTAATAAGCTTTAAGTTTATTTAATATGTGATAGCAGTATCTTGCTTCCTACATAACACCTGGCACATGAACCACCAGTAGATATAAAAGGATCAAGTTAATGAATGCATAATTTAATTTATACTTTTCCACACTAACATTCAAGGTACTGAAAAATAGGGAGAGATACTTGGTATCTCTACACACCAAAACTCATTTCTAGATAAAACAACAGTTTCAGGGACAACCTTCCAGAATACAGTTTAATTCTTAGATAATCAGAGTGTTTTGCAGGTCAATAATCCTTATCATCCTATCAGGCATAATGAGATTATTGCTCCAGATTGACTTTTAAAAGAAGATAGAAGAATATTATGAAAAGAAGCTAATATCTTGTGGATCTCATGATGCTTAATGAGAAAGTCATTTCACAGTGAAGACTTCTACATCCATTACATCTGTGGGGTTTGTCTCTAGTAAGAATTCTCTCATTTTGAAAATGCTGCTTCTTTTGATTGAGGACTTACCAATTTTCACTTCATGTGTAGCATTTATCTCCAATATAAATCTTCTGATGTTGCAAGGGTTGAATTCTTGGTGAGGGATTTCCCACATTCATTATTTCCATGGAACTTCGCCCGCATAAATGCTCTGATGTTTAGTTTGACATGAAGTGTGTTTAATGTGCTTTTCCATATGCCTCACATATGTGGGACTTCTTTCTTATAGCAACTGTCTGCTTTGTAATAAGAATTGATCTGACTCTCAAATTGGTCTCATGTTTCCAAAGATTTCTTTCTTCTTGAGAATTGCAGTTTGCTTCAAATATATGAGCAAGAAATACATCCCCAGAATTTTCCTCATCTGGAGAACCCACCTAAATTTCTCTAAAGATCATTTCCCAGAAATGCCCTACTTTGATAATGATTTCTCAGTTTCAGAAAATTTATCATTATGAAATGGAATGACTGCATTTAAATTTCAACTGAAATTTGAGGATGTAATAGGTGTGAATACCAAATTTAGGTGCCAGAACAAAATACAAATATTCAAAACAAATGACCTAGTAATGACCATCAATCATCTGAAAAATATATAAATTGTATCAGAGATAACTTTGTTAATAGAAAACTCTTCTGAAGCCTCTTTCTAGCCAACAGGAGAGTTTAGAGTATCTACTATCTTAACTGAAAACTCATAAGGAGAACCTTCAGTGTAAGTATTAGGAAAATCAATATATGACTCCTGAACTTGAAAAGACAGAGTATGCTCTAATTATTTCAAGGAATTAGGCATTCTAATAGATACTTTAACTGCAATTAAGACATTATCAGGAAATGAGCAGGACAAGTGTGAGCCTTTGTAGCTTTCACCTAGGAAATAGAAAGAATACACCTAACCGAGAGAAAATTCCAAAGAAATAGTAAGAGGAAAATAAAACCATGTATTGATCATCTGTCTTACATTTTTCATGGTAAATACAGGTTCTGTGCATTTTGGATACTTCTATTTTCATCATTGGTAACAATCCTTTGTCCTGAGTTGATGATCAAACCTGTCATCAGGGAAATGCACAAAGTCTATTGAACAGACTTCACTTGGCTCTTCTTCCTGGGTGAATTCCACAGATTTTCATGATACTGAGTTTCAGAACTTGCCAACACATTTCTCTTTTCTGTGTTAGGCCTTAATATTTTGCTTTTAGGGAAGGAAATCCCAAGACATCCGAGGGGAAAAAAATCAGCACGAAGTGTGTTGATGCCCTTTTCTCTTTGAAAATACACTGGTATGCTTATAGAATCTAGATTTTGTCTGAAAACTGGTCTTAATTTGTTCTGTGAAGACTGTGGCCCTTGATCCCAGTGCTGACTCAGTTCTTTCGATCTTTGAGGATGGTGTGCAGAGTGGGTATCTGTATCTGCCTATCTGAAACCAGTCTCCACCAGGTCAAGTGACAACATCAACCTACATGTTATTCCATTTGGTACTTGGAGAACAGGTTTATTTTTCTATTATATCATTCATAGGCCATAAGCCATACAATTTTCTAACAAAACAGAAACTTCAACTAGACATATGTTCCTACAAAGGCACACATTCTTTTCTCAGAAAAGACACACGAAACATTGCAATGCATTATTGAACAAGAATAAGACATACTCACTGTTAATTCCTTCTATTTACACTGAGCAAGGAAGAAATGAGGACATGTTTCTGCAAGAGGATTTTCTGATTCAGTTACCATTTTCTGTTTCATTGTTCTTCATAGGGAAATGACTTCTTGAAAGAACCTCCATCTTCTGATATTGTAATGAAAAGTCATGCCCCCGGTATCCAGGGTCTCCCTGTTCTCTAGATGTTTTGACTTTACCTAAGCCTGGATATCCCTGGTCTGATGGCCAAAATCTATGTTATAACATGAATTTGAGAAATAGTCTAAAGTTATAGGAATATATATATATGTAACACAATGTTCCAAATCGCACCATGCATGAGTGTGTGCTTAGGTGCTTCAGTCGTGTCCGACTATAACCCACCAGGTTCCTCTGTCCGCGAGATTCTCTAGGCAAGAATACTGGCTGCTACTGCTGCTGCTAAGTCGCTTCAGTTGTGTCTGACTCTGTGCAACCCCAGAGACGGCAGCCCACCAGGATCCCCCGTCCCTGGGATTCTCCAGGCAGGAACACCGGAGTGAGTTGCTATTCTCTTCTCTAGGGGATCTTTCTGACAAAGAGATCAAACCCGTGTTTCTTATGTCTCCTGAACTGTCAGGAATGCCACTTCATAAACCCAAATTGCACCATATCTATTTGTTGAAATTGGTTGTTAAAACTAATCTCAGGGTCTCTCTATTGAATGAATATCAGCAATTTACTGAGAGCAAAACTACCGAAGTCAGTTCACATTTTCAAAGGCTGGACAACTTCCAAAGAATGAAAATCTGCCAAACTGTATTAAAATGGTTTTATTCACCAAAGCTCTGTTTGAGGATGATTTCTGGCCTTCTGGGTCACAACCTCACAAATCATTTAATAAAATCTTATTTTTACCTAAATGTGGATATGAAGAGAGAGAGTAACATCCAATGGCAGGTCCTGAAAATGAGGAATTTCTGCTGAACGTGATCTCCATCAGGAAGCGATTTACCTTTACATTAAATTAGGTGATTTTGTCTACACCTATCAATAGCATTATGAAGTTCTGTTTCATAAGTTCACTATATGTCTCTATATTTAGTCACTATATAATTCCCTATATTAGTCAGGGTCCTCCAGAGAAACAGAATCAATAAGATGCTGTGACAACTAATTCTATGTGTCAACATAGACTGGATAACAGGATGCCTAGATGTTTGGTTAACGTTATTTCTAGGTGTGTCTGAAATCAGTTTACTTGAATCAGTAAACTGAGGAAGGTGAATTGACCTCTGAAACTTGGATGGGCATCATTTAATCTGTTGAGGACCTGAATAACACAGAAAGGTAGGGAAGGGAGGCTTCTCTTTCTCTCTGCCTAACTACTTGAGTGGCATTCAGGTGTCTGACTCATTGCAACACCAGGGACTGTAGCCCACCTGATACGGGTGGCTCCTCTGTCCATGGGATTCTACTAGAGTGAGTTGCCATTCCTTTCTCCAGGGGATCTTTCCAACCCAGGGGCTGAACCTGGCTCTCCCACATTGCAGATTCTTTAGCCTCTGAGCCGCCAGGGAATCTCAGAAAGGTAGAATAATGCCTGAGCAGGGACATGAACCTTGGGCCCTCAGATTAAAAGTCATGCTCTACTGACTGAGCTATCCAGGCAACTACTTGAGCTGGAATATAAATCTTCTCTCACCACTCAGTGATCCTGGTTCTCAAGACTTTAGATTCAAGCTGCAGTTGATATCATCATCACTCTGGCTCTTAGACCTTCACACTATACCACTGGCTTTCTTGGTTCTCTGGTTTTCAGAGGGCAGATTGTAGGACTTCTCAGTCTCATAGTCACACGAGCCAAAACCTTGTGTATGCACGTGTGTGTATATACATATACACACTATAAGGTTTGGACTTCACAGGCGGCTCTAGTGGTAAAGAACCTGCCTGCCAACACAGGGGATGTAAGAGATGTGGGTTTGATCCCTAGGTTGGGAGGATCCCCTCGAGCAGGGCATGGCAAAATGCTCCAGTATTCTTGCCTGGAGAATTTCATGGACAGAGGATCCTGGTGAGCTATAGTCCATATGGTCGCAAAGAGTCAGACATGACTAAAGCGACTTAGCATGCATGTGTATATATTATATACACAAACCTTTTTTCATAAATTATAATATATATATATATAATTTGCTGTTGTTATATATATATATATGTGTGTGTGTGTGTGTGTCTATATTTTTTATGTTTCTCCTGGTGGCTATTTTTATGTTTCTCTGGAACCCCTGACTAAAGAATGTCTGATAAGCTAAAGACAAAGTACAGCCAATGTTCCAGTCCAAAGGCTGCAAGGCTGGGAATTTTCTTCTTATTCTGGAATGTCTGTCTTTCGTTCTATTCAAGCCTTCAACTGCCTGGATGTGTTCCACTGTCATTACGGAGAACAATCTGTTTTTCTCAGTCTTCACTGACTTGAAGATTAATCTCATCCAAAACCACCCTTTAATTTGATATATAAAATTACCACCACACTTGCAGAAACAGAGGATCATCATCGAAAAAACAGAACAGAATGTATGGAAAACTTCAACAGTGAAAAACCAAAAGTGCATCCTCAGGATATGTGGCAGTTGTTTTTAATTTGTCTTTTAAGGAGAAATTTAGATTGAATGAGTCGTAAGACCTCTTACGGCTCTAAAATTCTGCATGATAGTGAGTTATGTGGGTTATAAAAAATACAAAAAAGGGACGAAATATAGAAGATAATTTTTATCTGGTCAGTACTATTTAGGACCTAATGATTCAATTTGCAAGTTATCCAAAGTTTTCTTTTTTTATTTTCATCCACATTCTACCTTTCAGATAAGGTAAACCTTATCCAAAATTGGCCTTGAGTTTTCTTATAAATGTCAGTCTCTTGCTTATAAATGTCAGTCTCTTCTTATAAATGAGGAAATGGCTGAGAGATGAAATTAGAATCAATCAATTTTGCTTAAAATTGATTAATTTTTTGTTATCTATGGATTTCAATTGCACACTAATGAGTTCCCCTTTATCATAGTTAATTTGAAGTTTATATCTATAGGAAATAAAGAAAGTGTTGAATTCCAGAAATTATTTGAAAGTCAAGCAAGCTTTATATAGTGATTCAAATGTTTTAGATAGCAAAGCTGAAGCAGCAGCAGGATGATTGGCAACAAAAAGTAAAAAACCTCTTGAACTTTCTATTTCCAGCAACATTCATTTATTTTCAGTATAAATGGCTCTATGAGCCATATTAGTATTACAGTAGGATATTAGATAGCCTAAAGGGACAATCTTGATTTATACCTGAGTATTCACTTTGACTAATGTGTCCTTTTGGAACATTTGAGTAAATCTTGAAAATAATAGATAATAATGCAGAAAGAGCCCATAAGCCAGTTTTTTTTTTTTTTCCTCTCTTATTTTCTTGGAAGCTTCTCTGTGATGAATAAATCTTAAAAGTAATGGAACTTTTAGCTTTCTGTCTCTTAACTGATGGCATTTCCAGATTGTACCAATTACCCATTATTTTATAATTTAATTGTATTTTTCAAATTACACAACACATATTTTCATAGTACAGAGATAGCTATTGATTTCATTAATATGTAAAAATAAAACTATAATAGCAACAACGGATGTGACATTCCTGGTAAGTAAGAGAGCTAAAGCCTAAACATAAATTACATATGATTTCTTCTAAAATATATTTGGGTAGTTTTGTTGGTTTGTGGATAATATGAAATAAATTAGACAAGATTTGGGAAGGGAAGTTTGATATATTAATATCACAAAATAAAAGAAGTACTCAGTAAATATTTAGCAACTCATGTACAAAATGACACATTTTCAAAATCTTCTAAAGATCATTTCAAATGTTAACTAAATATAAATAGACAAATCCCATATATAATTGACGATTTTAACCTACCTTCTCTCAGTAACAGATAAAACACATGGACCAAAAAAAAAAAAATACAGTAAGATTATAAGATATGTGAACAATGTATCTTGACCTGTGTAACATTTTAGAACATGACATCCAATCGCTGAAGAATACACATTCTCTTCAAATGTACAGGGAATATCTCTAAGATAGACCATATGTTGGGCCACAAAGTAAGTCTCAAAATTAATTTAGATATCAATGACCTTGAGATATTGAAAGGAGACAAGAGAATTTGGAAGTTTAGTGGCACATCATTAAGTAACTGATGACAGTGATATCACAAGGAAAGTTTTGAATTACATAGATATGACATACACAAATTTTAAGGTACAGAAATAGAAATGTTTAAAGAGAAAATTATAACAAAATTGTCCATATTGGAAAAATCAGTGTTAAAAAATATTAAACTAAAAAATTTAAGCAAAAAAAGGTATTAAAAAATCAAATAAAAGTAGAAATCAATGAAATTGATTTTAAAATACAGAAAATCTAAAAAACTCATAATTTAAAACTTTAGCAAATTCACAAATCCTAGCAGACTAAGGAAACAAAGGAAATGAATGAAATAGGAAAGAAGGAAGGAAGAAAGGGCAGAAGGAAAGGGAGGGAAGAAAGCAAGAAAGAAAAAGAATCACATGTACACCTGTGGTGGATTCATGTCAATGTATGGCAAAACCAATATAGTATTGTAAAGTAAAAAAATTTAAATAAATAAATAAATTTTTTAAAAAAGAGGAAGGGCAGAAGAAAGCAAGAGTCAAAAGAAAAATTGTTACCAGTATCAGTAGTAACAAAGGAAATATCATTATAACACCTACAGAAATGAAAGAAGAATACATAAATGTTATGAGCAACTTTCTTCTAATTAATCCAATGATTCTAATGAAATTGATGCTTTTTAAAAGCATAAATGGCCAAAACTAACTCACAACAAAATAAATAATCTGACTAGTACCTATATATATGTGTGTGTGTGTGTGTGTGTGTGTGTATATACATATTTATGTTAACATAATAAATAGCCTTCTGATAAAAATAAAATCCAGGTCCATATAATTTTATTTGTAAATTCTGCCAAATATTTTGGGGAAAAATAATAACTATGAAAATAAAGAGAGAAGGAAATATTTAACGATTTGTTTCTGTAGCTAGCATAATTGCAACACCAAAACATGGCAAAGATGTCTAAACACAGATCAGTAAACCTGAATTTACAAAGCTTTAAAGCAATTAGACTATAATAAATTTATGTACTTTTGAAATAATATTGCAAAGAGAGATGTCTTTCTTTGATGAAGGCCCATCAGGATCTTGCTCTGTATCTGATTAAAAGTGAATCTCCATGAGAAATTAGCAGCCTTCCAAATCATAATGGATTAACCTGCAGATAATCTGGACTGACTCAATCATTTTATCTGATGGTACCTCTTTAAATTTATTGCTTTTTATTTCCTTGCTTGACCAGCATTTTAACTTTCTATTCTGAAATGACATGACAAAAGTTGGTTGGACCTTCTCAGTTTTCAAGATCCCAGAGAGAAAAGAACCACTGTCAGTATTAACCAGACATGATTCTGATACGTCACAGTGCTCTTATTTTCTAGCTTATGTCATAATTATCCTTTTTGTTTCTCTGTCTAGAAATTAGGTTGACCTCCATGGGTTTAAACCAATGTTTAGGCTGACAAAGGAATGAAGGTGATTCATATTTAAATGATCCGTAAGTGATGATTATTAAGGAAGCCAAGTTGCCACACCTTAGGACTTGCATTTCTTCCAGGAATGCAAAAAAATTAATGAGAATGGAGATATTTTATTTTGCTACATATTATTTCTCTTTGGGCCAAGCAAGAAGAGATGTTTGATTAGGAAATAAACATTTATAGAATTACTTTCAATTTTGACAAAACCTCAAAATAAGATGTATTAATCTATGGCTTACTTTTCACATTTTGGAACACTAATTAACATTGGGTTTTTAAGAAGAATAAATTGTAAGATTCAGGATTACAAATTCAATGTAATTGAATAGCTCTGTCACACCTTTCTTGATTTAATTAGGAAATATTTAGAACAATAAACTTAAAAAAGAAATCATTCTTAGAGTAGAGCTAGTTCAACCACAAACAATGACAACTCTTACACAACATTATAAGAAGTGAATGATGAAATTCTCCTGAAGCATCTCTTGCTGTGATCAGGATCAGCACATTGACTGTTTCCATAAATATTCTGCACATTCACATAAAGCAGGTTACAGGACCCAAATCATAATTGTTGACAATTCTCTAGAAAAACTGTCTTGAAGTTCACAACTTGACTTTCAGAGAAATCCCTCAAGAGACTTCTCTCAGAGGTGCTGACGCATTGCATCACTGAAATAACAAGAAGTGCAAAAGTGTAAACAAACACAGCAGGGCCCTTGGAACTTAAGGAATCCAATAAATCTTTGTAACTGGCTTCAAATCCTACACACACCCAAAGTACAAAATTCTTTGTTTACATAATGAAAATATTTGTCAACAGGGCCTAAAGGTTAGATTGAAGAATAGAGCTGGGGAAAATATATACATGTGAGAGTCATACGCATTCCCAGTAGACACTCAATGGTCTGAAGCCATGACTGACTTTCCACCATAACATCTCGCTGGCCCAGCAATTGGCAGATACTTCTTTTCCATATACTTCTTGAAAGTGAAAGTGAAGTAACTCAGTCGTGTCCAACTCTGCGACCCCATGGACTGTAGCCTACCAGGTTCTTTTCTCCATGGGATTTTCCAGGCAAGAGAACTGGAGTGGGGTGCCATTGCCTTTCTACTTCTTACTGCTATTCAATCACTCAGTTCTGTGCGACTACTTGTGACCCCATGGACTGCAGCACCCCAGGCTTCCCTGTTCTTCACCATCTCCTGGAGACCGGAGTTTGCTCAAACTCACATCCATTGAGTTGGTGATGCCATCCAACCGTCTCATCCTCTGACACCCTCTTCCTTTTTTGCCTTCAACCCTTCCCAGCATCAGGGTCTTTTTCAATGTGTCAGCTGTTTGCATCAGGTGGCCAAAATACTGGAGTTTCATTTGCAGCGTCGGTTCTTCAAATGAATACTCAGGGTTGATTTTCTTAAGGATGGACTAGTTTGATCTCCTTGTAATCCAGTTCAGTTCAGTTCAGTTCAGTCGCTCAGTCATGTCCGACTCTTAGCGACCCCATGAATCGCAGCATGCCAGGCCTCCCTGTCAATCACCAACTCCCGGATTTTACACAAACTCATGTCCATTGAGTCAGTGATGGCATCCAGCCATTTCATCCTCTGCTGTCCCCTTCTCCTCCTGCCCCCCAATCCCTCCCAGCATCAGGGTCTTCTCCAATGAGTCAACTCTTCGCATCAGGTGGCCAAAGTATTGGAGTTTTAGCCTCAGCATCAGTCCTTCCAGTGAACACCCAGGACTGCTCTCTTTTAGGATGGACTGGTTGGATATTCTTGCAGTCCAAGGAACTCTCAAGAATCTTCCCCAACACCACAGTTCTAAAGCATCAATTCTTCGGTGCTCTGCCTTCTTCACAGTCCAACTCTCACATCCATACATGATCACTGGAAAAACCATAGCCTTGACTAGATGGACCTTTGTTGTCAAAGTAATGTCTGCTTTTTAATATGCTGTCTAGGTTGGTCATAACTTTCCTTCCAAGGAGTAAGTGTCTTTTAATTTCATGGCTGCAGTCACCACCTGCAGTGATTTTGGAGCCCCCAAAAATAAAGTTTGACACTGTTTCCACTGTTTCCCCATCTATATGCCATGAAGCGATGGGACCAGATGCCATGATCTTAGTTTTCTGAATGTTGAGTTTAAGCCAACTTTTTTACTCTCCTCTTTCACCAAGAGGCTTTTTAGATCCTCTTCACTTTCTGCCATAAGGGTGGTGTCATCTGCATATCTGAGGTTATTGATATTTCTCCTGGCAATCTTGATTCTAGCTTGTGCTTCTTCCAGCCCAGCATTTCTCATGATGTACTCTGCATATAAGTTAAATAAGCAGGGTGACAATATACAGCCTTGACATACTCCTTTTCCTATTTGGAAACAGTCTGTTTTTCCCTGTCCAGTTCTAACTATTGCTCCCTGACCTGCATACAGATTTCTCAAGAGGCAGGTCAGGTGGTCTGGTATTCCCATCTCTTTCAGAATTTTCCACAGTGTACTGTGATCCACACAGTCAAAGGCTTTGGCATAGTCAATAAAGCANGTGATCCACACAGTCAAAGGCTTTGGCATAGTCAATAAAGCAGAAATAGATGTTTTTCTGGAACTCTCTTGCTTTTCACATGATCCAGCAGATGTTGGCAATTTGATCTCTGGTTCCTCTGCCTTTTCTAAACCAGCTTGAACATCAGGAA